>JAZGLO010000790.1:0-155000 GCA_036873155.1 Biomphalaria sudanica | reverse complement strand
GAGGAGAAGGAACAGGGAGCATGATCCTCAATGAATGAAAATATTTGAGATTTTTGAGTGATTGACTGATTGGCTTTGCTATTTTGTTCTTTGCCACAGCCCATTGAAGTAGATCTCCCTCAGAGACGCTGAAGATGGATAGGTCACACCTTCGCAAGCCTGCATCCAACATAACAAGACAAGCCCTAACCTGGAACCCTTAAGAAAAGAGGAAGAGGGGACGGCCCAGGAATACATGGCGCCGCGTTCTGGAAGCAGATGGGCAAGACGTGGGGACAGCTGGAGAGATTTGTCCAGAACCGAGATGCCAGGAGGATGCTGGTTGGTGACCTATGCCCCGGAAGGAACACAGGCAGTGATGAGATGGGATGATGATTGATGATAATTGTTATAATGATGTTCGTTCTTATTTATAGTTGTTAACATTAGCTTAATTGTATTTGTCTTTACTTCAAGGCTATTTAAGATCAGGCTTAATTAGCTCTAAGAAGGCGTTTGTTCTTGGTACACAAAAAATGGAAAACAATTCTGATACAACATTTAAATACATATTTTTTTAAACAGTCAAAAGAAAGAAATCGACTAAGGGAGAGAAATGATGCAGTGTGAAATAGAAAAAAAAAAGAAAAACAAGCAAATTATTTGTAAAAATATATATAAGGGGGAATAACTCCATATTTACAACCACATATCTTAATACTGTTTTTTTTTTATTTTCTATAACAAATAAAAATAATTAATTACCAATATTTAACAAGTTTTATATAAAAAAATAATTTTGCCTTGTTACAAACCTGGAATAATTGTGCAAAGGTTCAACTTGATCCGAGAATGGGAAGTGGGAGAAATTAAATGTTTAAATGTGTACCAGACAGACTGAGTGAGGTGATATAAGCTTTGTAAATATATATTAGGAAAGAGGAGAAGACGGAACAACCCCTTTTTTTTATAGACTTGAAAGATAGAGAGAGTCATTGTCATAAAGAATGACAATGTAATGGAACCTCCGTGATATATTAAAAAAAGAGATGTAATGATTAGAGATAAGAAGAAAAAAAAAGAGAAAAAAAAAAGGTGTGGAAGATTTGCATAAAAGTTCAATAAACATATCTGTCACATTTTCTATGCTTCAAACTGAAAAACATTACCTCCCCAACACACAGAAGCTCTTACAAACCTTCACACATACACACTCTTCTCATATATCAAAGCAATAGCTTAAAGGGTTATAACAACAAAGGTGAAAACGTAACAATAGACCAAGATAAGACTAGCGAGCAATAAAACCAGATAGCGTACAGGTACACATTCTGCTAGTCCATGTTAGAGAGTACATGGCTTCCTAAACATTCACACGTAAGGACCAATACGAATGTAATGAAACTGACACAGTAGTGTCTTTATCTTATCTTCTTCTTATCTTATATAATACAGAGGTTACTTCAAAAAAGACTTTAGCTGTACAAGTCAACCCACACCATTGAGTGAACAGCCAAGAGCGCATGTTGAAAATCCACAGAAATGACTCTAATGGATTGAACAAGAATTTAAAAAAAAAAGAGGGTTCATATATTTCTAGTATTTTGAAAATACCTATTGTATAAAGAATGAGAAAAAAATATAAATATAGAAAATATAAAGCAGTTTCAATGAAATCAATTTTAATTATCGATACTTTGATGTTTGGACACAGTTATCTATTTAATTGTTATTATTATTATTTATGCTGGAAGTAATTTCAACTATCCTTCCTTTGTTTTGCATTAGAGTAGATATTAGAGTCCTTTTCGAGAGTGCCATGTGGCTAGCCTAACATATCCCAACTAATGTCAGGACCCCTTTTGAGTTAATTCAGCGGCGTCTTAAATATCCCGAAGTTCAAAATCTTCAGAAAAGAATAAAGTACCTCTTTAATTTCATAACCTATTTACCTTCCTTTACAAAAAAAAATAATATGTATATTTTTGTGAAAATAAAAAGTTAATTTGTTTTGAGTTTGTAATGAGCTAGGCCGGAGTTGTGTTTACGTTTTACGAGCACGCTACAAGCTGACATTTTAACCACGACAATATTGCCATCATCATCATCATCATCATCAAACTCCATTAGAGTGAGGGCTTAAGAGGCTTAAATCCTCTCTTGCAAAAGCCCTGGACAAAAACTCTGCTGTCTTGCGTTGTGCATACATTTAACGAGCACGCTACAAGCTGACATTTCTTCTCAACGACAATGTTGTCAACTGTAAGATTTAAAATGTTTTCGGTAAGAATGCGTTAAGAAATTTTCGGAATACAACAGAGAAATAAAAGATTAATCAACTAATATTTTAAAAGAAATGTACAAGTCTCTGCCCCGTCAAAATTCGAATATTTTGTATAACATTTTTTTTTGCAGGCCCCTCTCTTGTGGAGTGCCCTTAAATCCGGCCCTGGCTCTAAGTCCCTTGTATACTTATCGTTAGAAAAAGACTCTGATTAGATTCTTCCTGTAGGATTGATAGATACAAAGGATCTTATAAATTAAAGACCTTCCTCTAAGGGAGGAAATAATTATGTCCTAATAAAAGACTTAAACACTGCCAAGTCATTGTTTTTTTTTTTTTTTACTGGTTCAGGCATCTCGTTCTGTGCTCTAAAAGCACTAGGGAAGAAGGAGTATTTGTACACATCTGTCCTAGCATATGGAATACAAAATATGCCTTTATCGGCGTGTCTTTTATTTCACGCAAAGTTAGATTCTAAAAGATGCACTTCAACACACAATGATCGACTTTGAACTCTGGACCTAGAAACCATCGAAGCATAAAACCTGACACACGGGAAGACGAAACTGGATAAACACTTAACGCAGCATCGATTATATTTTGGAACACATGCAATGTCTCTCAAACAAGATTCGTAAGTACATTTAAACCTTGATCTTATTAGATCTGTTAACAATATATTTAACAGTTTTATTTCTTTTCTTTAGCACACTATATAAGCACACTATATTAGCTGATCAAATGATGGGAATCGGAAATCGATTAGAGAACGAGTTAATTGAAAGCAAACATAATGTACAATAATTATTTTATTTATTTTTTTAAAATTATTTTTGGCCATCAAATTAGCAAAAATCTGATGCATCATTTGTATAGAGCTATTAAGAAGTTTTGGTAAATCTGTAATGCAATGCAGACAGTCTATAAGGTTTTAGTCCGTTTTCTGCGCCTGTCTTCAGCAAGACTTTACTTTGGGTCTCCAATGTGTCTCCTGCCAATGTCGTAAGTGCTCTCCAGCTGTCACTTTCAGAGTCCGTCTACAGCCGGATGCTTTGACAGTGACAGTGAGGGAAAGTTGACGCCGAGTTGATCTTTATAGTGCTTACGGCAAAGGGAGAGTACTTCTGTCCAGACATCCTCTTTTTTTTTTTAACTCACAAAAAGCATCTAAAATATAAAAAAATATACTTAAAAAAAAAAAGCTTATATAAAGTTGTATCAATTAGTTTGTATCAGTCATGTGATTAAATTTGTAATAGATCTAGAATAACAATAATAAATCTGTGCGATTACAAATACTTTTACCAATTCTTCTTATTTAGGGCAATCTCATGCTTTTAGCTTTGAAAAGGGGGTGGGGGAGTAAAAAGGAATATTTGTGTGATAGTTACCGTAATGGGTTTTTAAATAGATTTATAAAATTTAAAAAAAAAAGTTGATCAACCTGAATTCGAACTCAGGGCTAAAGCCAATACACTAATCACTATGCCATTGATGTTCTTATGAAAATAGAAGATTGTTAGTTTCAAACTTTAATGAGGCGAATTACAGAATGGACTAAGTAAACTTATGCCACCACATCAGCCATGTAAGATCTCTTTCCCTTGTTCGATACCATACAAAATAATTTATGAGCAATAGTTGATAAACTGGTAAAAGTATATATATATAAAAGTATATTTTGTGGCAAAATATGTAGGTCACAGCTGGGGCTGAGCAGCCACGTGAAATACTGCATTGCTCAGTAATCCTCGGAGTCTTATTATATTTTGTCATGTACAAAAATAATTTTACAAAATTTCAGCTAGATCCGAGATAAGGTGTGAGAGAAATAACGGTATACAAACTCTTTACCAGACAGACAGAATGACTGACAAAGTGAATTGTAATAAGCTTTGTAAAAAAGATCATCGTTGGATATCCGGTCATTTCCTATCAGAGATGGAAGTCCGACCCAGCAAAGTAGTTCTTCTTATCACCCAGAACAAAGCCAAAATTGGTTGTTTTTTGAATCGCTCATCTTGAACATTTTGAATGAAATCTTGACATGTACAGAGGAGGATCTTTAATTAATTTTTTGATAGGAAGTCCCTAACTAACGTTTGAGTATAAGATAGCCAACGCTGTAGCTGATACAACACAATTCGCTCACCAGCAGGGGCGTAGCTAGGAATTTCTCTATCGTTTGAGGGCCGGGGGCTTAACCTCTTTTGGGCCCCATGCATTTTGCGTTTATTTAATTTTTAATTTAAAAAAACACTCATTTGGGGGCCTGTGGGATTTTCAAATTCTCCCACCTCCTCCCCTCACCCTGGCTGCTCCACTGCACCCCAGAACGGTCTCGAGTGCAGGTGTTCTATAATTTGTCAATTGTTGGTCTCCGATGTAGGACTTAGTTCGTGTTGGACTAGTGCTGGTTAATAAAAGAAATACTTTTTTTGTTTGTCATTTGTAAACCAATATGTACAGAGTACATCTGTTTGAGATTTACATATGCTTAGTTAAAGGAGAGATACACCTAGGGCTGACTTAGCGGATAACTATCAACTGCTATTTTATCCTGTACAACATGTAGGAACTGTTGATAAGGATATTTATTGTAAAAGGTATTTATTATTTTTTTAAAGCAATTTTCAGTAGGTACAAGCAATTTTTACCGAGCTTAGATCAGCTCTTTTGGTATTTTTTTTTTACATTTTACTACTGTATTTTGCATATGTTCTAGTTTCGCTACTTTCTTGTTTGTGTTGATAAAGAGCCATTTAGTATGGCATTTTCGTCTTTCCTTATAACCGAATTCTGAGCCCATTGCTGTAATGGACCATTAATGCTAAAATACTCTATATAAAACTACGCCTGTTGGTGATTCAAGCTAAGGCCTATATAGTATTTTATATTATAATTTATTATATAAAGTACTATGTAAGATGTATGTATGTAGGTCACAGCTTGGGCTGCGCAGCCATTGGAAATACTGCATTCCTCACTAATCTTCGGACTCCAAGACAAGCCTTATTATTATGTATGTCCCGCATAGAAATCAAAACCGTTTGACCAATTTTGATAATACTTGGCATAAATGTTTCTTATGTCATAGCGGAGAAGTGCATGTTTAATGCCCCACCCACAACCGGAAGTCCCTAAAAGATAAAAATGAAAATACCTAATTTTTTCTCTATTTAAGAACGATACTTTTTTTTTCTACAGTACTTTATACTACCTACTACCTACTAAACTGGCAAACCTATTTCTACAAGCTACATTCTCATGGGAAATTAAAAAAAAAATTAAATGGGAACATTCTCCATATTTGACATAGATTTTAATCCAATCCTCTAAAACAGTAATACTCAAACTAAGGCCCGCAGGCCGCGGGTTACATCCTGCTAGTATGATGTAAGGCCAACGTCACGTGACGCAATGTTAAGTATTACTTTCTTATCTTTCTCTTCAATTGGTATGCGGAAGTCTTCCTTTGCAGTTACATATCGAAATGTTCGAATTCATCACTCTTGTTTTTAAGACTAAGACTAAGACTGCTTTATTGATCCTTACAGAATTTTTTTGTGATTACAAGGACTCTTTTCTCATATAAAGACAACACAACAGAAAAATACACATAAATACAACAGACAACATAAAGAGTTCATTCAGCGACTACAGACAAGTATCTTGGTGCATTTCATGTTCCCTGATCAATGAGTGGCGGTGATAGAGTCTGACCGAGTGAGGTACGAACGAGTTTTTGTACCGCTCTGTTCTTGTTTTGATTGACAGCAGTCGCCCACTTCATTATACATAACTATAAGAACTATATAAGTTGTAATACATGTTTTTATTAAAGGTACATCTAGAGTAGTATGTTATGTCTATACTAATTATGGAAAGGTATGTAGGTCGCAGGTCGCATCTGGGGCTGCGTAGCTACGGTTAATACTGCATTCCTATTTAATTTTCGGACTTGAGGGCAAAATATCTATCTATCTATCTATCTATCTATCTATCTATCTATCTATCTATCTATCTATATATATATATATATATATATATATATATATATCATCATCATATATCATCATATATATATATATATCTTATCTTATCTTATATAATACAGACGTTACTTCAAAAAGAAGATGATTACGTCCTACGCGTCATGCATTAGTCTTGCATATTAACCAATGACTTAAATTCTGCCAAGTCACTGGTTTTTCTGGCTAGCTCAGGCAACCCAGCCCCCTGAATATATATATATATATATATATATATATATATATATATATATATATATATATATATATATATATATATATATATATATATATGCCAGTAACTTGACAGGTCGCTACCAAAGAATTAACCCTGTTCAGTTGTTAGCTATGATGCTACCTGTTTCATTCACGTCTTTTTCCGGCACACCTTTGACATAGAGGGGTCACGGTGGTCACGCTCTTTCAGACTTGAACACACAACCAATTACCGCAACATTTTCAAAGCGCCTTTTCAACGTAAATAGAGTTATACAATTTAATAAAGCTGTGTTTATGTAAGGAGGTGTGTGTGTGGGGGGGGGTATGGTTGGGAAGGAGACGTCTGCTGATAAAGATGAAGGAAAGGGTTAAGCAAAAATTTAAAAGAAGGGGGGGGGGGAAATCGGCCGTCATGGATGAATGATTCTCAATTGAACGGCATGCTAGGAAGTAATTTCTGTCTGCCTCTTACTTGTTCAGGGTTACGTCTTGAGGTGGCGTAATGTTAGTTCTGGCCGGGCTGGGGCTTTGAACGTCCCGTTCTACTCAATACATCTCGTGTTACACACGCTGTTCAAAGGAGACCTGGGTGTTGCCCGCTCGAGTCGTAATAGAAAACTGACAGCATGACAAGAGCTGTGTCATGTGTTATATTACGAAAATGTTTAGGCGTTTTGTTGTTGTTCTTACGTGACAATGGTTACATTTACCAAGATACGTTGTAAGCCTTTAAGATAAAACAAACATGTCCCTTCGAGAATTCAATGAATCGTTAGTGTCAGGAGACTTAAAACAACATCATATATTAATTAGGTCATACTTAGTTCTTTTGTTTTGACTTGTTTAATTGTGCCGATGTACCCAAAATCACAAATCACAATCACTTGTTTAAGTTCAGTTAAGTTAAGTGGATCCCGAAAGTAAAAAATCCCAGTCTTCACCCGGGGGTCGAACCTGAGTGCTTTTCCAAGCCTCAATTGCGGGTCCTTGGCGCAATAAAAAAATGAAAAATCAATTGTTGTACCGCTTTTTTAATACTGGAGATATTTATAGAGGAAATAAAATTGATCAAAAAGCAAGCTTGTTGGTGGGCTCCTCAAGTGTTTGATAAGCGAATTATTGAATCTTTTATGCTGACTTTCAGCGTTGTAGAATGAAATGGCTAAGTTCTTAATCTAGTAGAGCAAAGCAATGTGACCGTATTTACGTCTGTTTCTTAATCTAGTAGAGCAAAGCAATGTGACCGTATTTACGTCTGTTTCTTAATCTAGTAGAGCAAAGCAATGTGACCGTATTTACGTCTGTTTCTTAATCTAGTAGAGCAAAGCAATGTGACCTTATTTACGTCTGTTTCTTAATCTAGTAGCGCAAAGCAATGTGGCCGTATTTACGTCTGTTTCTTAATCTAGTAGCGCAAAGCAATGTGACCGTATTTACGTCTGTTTCTTAATCTAGTAGAGCAAAGCAATGTGACCGTATTTACGTCTGTTTCTTAATCTAGTAGCGCAAAGCAATGTGACCGTATTTACGTCTGTTTCTTAATCTAGTAGAGCAAAGCAATGTGAACTTATTTACGTCTGTTTCTTAATCTAGTAGCGCAAAGCAATGTGGCCGTATTTACGTCTGTTTCTTAATCTAGTAGAGCAAAGCAATGTGACCGTATTTACGTCTGTTTCTTTATCTAGTAGAGCAAAGCAATGTGACCGTATTTACGTCTGTTTCTTAATCTAGTAGAGCAAAGCAATGTGACCGTATTTACGTCTGTTTCTTTATCTAGTAGAGCAAAGCAATGTGACCGTATTTACGTCTGTTTCTTAATCTAGTAGAGCAAAGCAATGTGACCGTATTTACGTCTGTTTCTTAATCTAGTAGCGCAAATCAATGTCACCGTATTTACGTCTGTTTCTGTGAGGCTACATATATTTCTGTGTGGCTACATTTCGCTCTATGTCTGTGTGGCTACATTTAGATTTATTTCTGTGCGGTTTAATTTTGCTCTATGTCTGTGTGGCTACATTTAGATTGATTTCTGTGTGGCTTCATTTCGCTCTATGTCTGTGTGGCTACATTTAGATTGATTTCCGTGTGACATCATTTAGCTCTCTTTCTTTGTGGCCACATTTAGCTCTATTTCTGTGGGGCTGCATTAGTCTCGATGTGGTTATTTTTCCACTCAGCTCATTGTGTTACTTTAACACAAACTGCAGTAACTTGGTTTACTTTACAGCAACTTACTTTGATTGTAACACGTTTAATAGTTGGTTAATAATAAGTTTGACTTTTTTAAAAGTCTCTAGCTAGGCAATGGAATATCTCCGGTAAATAAATATAATTATTTTATACGAATTATTCAAATTAGTAAAAGTTAAACTTTAACAGCATTATTTTTTTTTTGTTCCAGAATATTTCTTCACTCACTAAGAGATATACTCTGCATTCACAGAAATCTCTAGAATTCTTGAGAAAATGAGTAGACGGAATGTCGACTACGAAAACAAAGAAGCCAAAGATTTACCTCCCCTGACAAATGCCGCACGCAATGGGCAATTTAACGAAGTCAAGAGGCTTATAAAATCACAATCCAATATCAATGAAGTGGATAAGTACGGGCGTACTGCATTAATCTGGGCATCTCTAAATGGGCACAGTGACATTGTAAATATTCTTTTTAAGTCAGGGGCAACAGTGAATCAAGCGGATAAAGATGGTAAGACAGCCTTGATGATGTCAGCATCTGAAGGACATGCAAATATTGTCTATAATCTTTTGAAGTGTAAAGCGAATGTTAACCACAGGAACAATATCAAAGGGACGGCACTCATGTACGCTAGTAAAAACGGGCATTCCAAGATCGTGGATCTTCTCGTGCGGTATTCGGCCAAAGTGAATGCAGGGGATACCGTTGGGTACACAGCGTTAATGTTAGCGTCTTTGAACGGGCACACCGCAATAGTTGAAAGTCTCCTTAAGCACGGATCTAGTGTAAACAAAGCGTCTGACAGCGGCCTAACAGCACTGATGCTAGCGTGTTTTAATGGACACACCGAAACGGTCTGTGTGCTGGTCAAATCAGGAGCGAACGTGAACGACGCCAACAAACACGACTACACACCTTTGATAATAGCTTCACACAAGGGACACGCCGATGTAGTGAAGCTACTTCTGAAATCAGAGGCGGATTTCAACCGAAAAACGAAACATGGGTGCACAGCGCTATTATGTGCCGCAAAGGCGGGCCACCACGAAACGGTCAAGCTTCTGTTAAAAACTAGCTCTAACATAGACACTGCTAATAGGTACGGATGGACAGCCTTACTGTACGCAACAGAAAATGAAGATCTACAAATATTTAACACGCTTGTACAGCACAAAGCGAGCGTCAACGTTGCATCCAGCGATGGCATCACATCTCTCATTGTTGCGTCAGAGAAGGGACACTTTAAAAAAGTAATGACACTTCTGAAATCTGGAGCTAAGGTAAACGCTGAGGACTCAGAGGGCTCCACTGCACTGGTGTACGCATCTCACAATGGACACAGCAAAATAGTACATCGTTTAATCCAACACCAGGCGAACGTTAATCAAGCCAATAGAAAAGGCTGCACTGCTCTGATGAGCGCTTCCAAAAATGGACACCACGATATCGTCGCGAGGCTTATTAAATGTCGTGCTGAACTTGACGCCAAGGATGCAAGAGGCTGGACTGCTTTAATGTTAGCCACACGCTACGGGCATACCACTGCGGTCCAGATTCTAATCGAGGCCAAAGCTGATGTGAATAAAGCCGAAAAAGAAAGCTGGACGGCCCTCATGATAGCATGCCTATTTGGACACATACAAATCGTCCAAGCACTTTTAACAGCGAATTCTACAGTAAATTGTGTCAATGAAAAAAGATGTTCACCGCTGATGCTTGCTTCTCTTAACGGTCACACGGAAATAGTTCTGCTACTTCTTCAATCTTCATCTAATGTCAATGACGCTGACGTAGATGGATGCACTCCATTGATGTTTGCGTCCAAAAATGGGCACCAGGATACGGTTGAGGCTTTGATAAACAACAGAGCCAATGTCAATCTAGCAACGAAGAAAGGCTACACAGCTTTATCAGTGGCGTGTCACGGTGGACACACACAAACTGCAACGACGCTGCTGAAGATGTCAGCTCTAATAGACCAAGCTGACGCCAAAGGATGGACTCCTCTAATGCATGCGTCCAAAAAAGGGCACTTCGAGACTGTAAAAGAATTAGTTCGATGCTGTGCCGACGTTAACGCCACATCTTGCGACAGATGGACATCGCTTATGTTGGCAGCACAATACGGATCTAAGCATACAGTTAGTCTACTTTTACAATCGCATGCTGATGTTAACATGCAATCAAAAGAAGGATTTACTGCCTTGATGATCGCATCAATCAATGGATACAAAGAGATTGTTATAAAACTGATTGAGAACGGAGCTAATGTTAACAAGACCAACCAATATGGACGCACTTCACTGATGTGTGCTTCTCAGACTGGACAATACGAAATTGTGAGTGTTTTAATTCAACATAAAGCTAATGTCAATGAAGTGGATCTCGAAGGATGGACGTCTCTGATGATCGCATCTCAAAAAGGTCACTTGCAGGTCATAGAATCTCTTCTCACTGCTCACACCAATGTAAATACACGCGATAGAGAGGGCTGCACGGCGCTAATGATTGCATCCATGAATGGATACCCTGAAGTGGTGTATACACTTGTGAGGTCTCAGGCCAACGTAAATGATAAAAATAAACATGGTCGAACAGCACTTATGCTTGCGTGTCAAAATAATGTGAAAAATATAGTTAGAATTCTAATTCAATATGGTGCTTACATCAATGAATCTGACAATGAAGGCTCTACTGCCTTGATAGTAGCGTCTCTCTCTGGACATAAGTGTGTAGTGAAAATGTTGATAGAAGCTGGCGCTGATGTAAATTTTCTAGCAAGCAAAAACTCGACCGCATTGATGATGGCTTCTTTTTGTGGTCACGTGAGCATTATGAAAACGTTAATTCTTTCCTATCAGGCCGATGTCAACATTGCTGATAGCGAGGGGTGGACGGCACTTATGTATGCTTCCGAGAACAGCCAGTCCGAGGCTGTTGATGTTTTAATCAAATCTCAAGCAAACGTGAATGGGGTCAATGCAAACGATTGGTCAACATTAATGATCGCCTCCAAATGTGCAGATATTCGAACAGTAGATATGCTTGTAAAACATGGAGCCAGTATAAATCAATGTACATCTGATGGAATGACGTCATTAATGATAGCATCTCAATATGGCCGCGTGCAGACGATCAAACTTCTTCTGAAATGCGGAGCACAGATAAATGCTAGAAATTATTTAGGGCACACTCCCCTGTTGTGTGCTACTCAGAATGGACACTCTGAGGCGGTAGAGACATTATTCAAAACTCAAGCGCAAGTTGATGACAGAACATTGGACGGCTGGACACCGCTCATGTTGGCATCGTTTAATGGACATTTAGAAACTGTTAATGTGCTTCTTCAATGGAACGCTGATGTGAATGAAGTGAACAGAGAAGGGTTCACTGCACTGATGCTCGCAGCTCAGAATGGACATGCAGATATAGTGAAAGTACTAGTGAACTCTACAGCTGTAGCAGGCGCGAACAATTCTGCTGGGGAAGATGCTACATTATCTAAACTTGCAGGCCAGACAGGCAAAGAAGAGCATTGTTTACTGCTACGTTCCCAGGATACCGAACATGGCAATGATATAGACATAAGGGAATCGCTTCTTCAGTGTCAAGTTGAAAACAGATGGAAGACAGAAGACCCTTCTACCTCTAGTTTAAATAGCTCGGAGCCTTCAAATGTTGATCGTTTATTGACCAGAAGTATTAGTCTAACCAAAAGTGGTACAGCTACAAATATTGGGTGAGTAGCTGACTTATATACACATATATTTTTATAAAAAATGTTTCTCTGAAGTTGGAGGTAATGGGAAACTTTTTGTTTACTTTTGCTACGTTATTTTAAAAGCAAAACCAAATTATTTTTTCATTGAATCTATTCAGTAATTTTATCATCCGTAATGTTTATGTCTAAACCAATGTAAAGCGATTTAGTCAATCATGTGCTACAGACCGTTGTGTAATGAATCAATTTTTATTTAAGGGGAGGATTACCTTTGGAAATCGAAATTTTGGACCCAAAAATCGATTTTTAGATTTAAACATATTTAGATAGCTTATCCATTTATTTACTTGATAAGTACTTTAATTTTTTTTTAAATAATGCTTTAAAACATATTTTTTTACATTTTTCGGGTGTATATTAATGACGATTTTATAAGAAAATGCAAAAATTCTCCATAGTTACAGGTTTAAAAATTTTTGTGCATTGCAAATAAAATAGTCATATTTGGTATCAATTTGTTCGCGTCCAAAGGTCTTTTAAGATTTGGCATCACTTCCTAATCTTTTATTAGCACATTTTCGCTATATTTAGAAACTTACGTACTCTTTTTGATTACTTTTGGTGTTAATATAGACCCGCTATAAATGCTGCGTTCTGATTGGTCTATTCTTAGGATTCTCCTAGCGTCTTTGTGTACCTCAGGTTATCGAAAATAAATGGCTGAACTGCCTACAGCGTGTTGAAATTATCGTATGTGAAAAATTGTTGTAGATCTAATAATTCTAATACTATAATCAGACTAGTCTCTCTGGTGACTCTGCTGGATTGCCTGTGGATATCATATTATTCTAGTCTAGATTTATATAGATTCGATATATAAAATATATAGTCTAGATTACTAGATCTATATTGATAATATTCTAGAGCTTAGTCGGCTTAGACTTCTAAGTTCTACGATTGTGACTTAATCAGTGATTGTCTTCAAGTTCATTCTTATTTGAGCTTGACTAGATCTAAGTCTTATCCATAATTATCATCACATCTACTAGCATTAGTATCATCTAGCTCTACTGCTCTAGACAATCTAGCTCTAGTGCCAGCCATGGGAAGATTAAAAAAAAAAAGAAGTAAACAACTTCTAGAGGCTCGCAAGATTGCCAAGATGAAGAACACTGTTGGCCTATGTCGAAAAGATCATGAACTAGATCTAGACAAAGTAACACCAGCTCCTTGAACTCCAGCTAACTCGTCGGTGTTGTTGTCTTGCAAACAAGTTCCAAAAAAAACAACTGTTGATATTCCTGCTATGGACATTGGAAGCTCTAGCTCTCTATTTAATGATCAGTCAGATAAACAGACATATAGAACAATCATTGACATTAGTCAAATTGAAAAATTGCTTTCACCTCTTCTGTGTCCTTATTGTAATGCTGATGGTCTAACTTTGCATTCAGATGACAACAGTCGTTTCGGACTTGTATTAAAACTGAAACTTTACTGCGATAATTGTGGCACTGTGGTGAATGATGTTTTTACATCTGAACGCTCACTCAATGATAAAAAATGTTCCATCAACACATCTGCTGTTGTTGCCTCCTCGTTGTGTGGACTAAGACCATTAACTTTCAACAAATTTTGTGAACATTTAGACCTACCAGGTCTATCAGCCAATCATCTCTACAACAGGACAAAGTCCATTTAAAGGATGCTGAAGATGTTCGTCAGGCTTTGCATAGTAAAACTATTCGACTTGTAAGAAAGGAACATGCAAAAAATAGCAATTCAGCTCTAAGTGATGATGACATTTTGGACATTGCCGTTTCATTTGATGGTACTTGGATGACCAGAGGATATAAATCAATGATAGGTGTTAGCTGTGTCATAGAAGTATTGACAGGCTATGTCATTGATTTTGAAGTACTATCTAGCTTTTGCCAAACTTGTAGCACAACTGGTACTAGACTAAAAGCACAATCTCCTGCACACTACAAAGAATGGTTTGAATCCCACAAACCTGATTGTGATATCAACTATACAGGTGAGATATTTTTCTATTGTTTTAAAACCTTTTACAGTAATTAAAATCTAGATTCATTTTTATACTGACATGTTTTTTTAAATTATTTAAAAACAGCATACAAAACAGTTTATTGTCTTTCCATTAAGTTTTTGTTTTAAATTTTTCAGGATCATCTGGAATGATGGAAACACATGTGGCCAAGATCTTGTGGAGGAGATCTATTGAGAAGTTCAAATTGCGCTACACAACTATGTTGTCAAATTGTGATTCTAAAGCCTTTAATAAAGTCTGTGAAATAAAACCCTATGGAGATGTACCTATAACAAAAGAAGAGTGTGCCAACCATGTGGGGAAAAGGATGGGCACTGCACTGCGTAATTTGGTTATGGATTGTAGCAAGAAATGAATTTCACTTGGAGGTAATGGTGTAGGAAAACATAGACAACGAACAATCAAAAAACTGTCCAAGTATTACACCAGAGCGATACGGAAACACAATGATGCTAAGCAAATGAGAAATGCTATACTTGCGAGCATGTATCACAATTTTTCGACAGATAAGAGGCCGATGCATCATCTGTGTCCTTCAGGTGCAGATTCTTGGTGTTTTTATAAGTCTTGTGAGGCAAAAAATGTAAAGCCTGGTAAACACAATCTCCATAGACATACGCCTCTCAATTATGACTTACTAGCAGAACATCTGAAGCCTATATACAAAAGATTGTCAGAGCCTCAACTTCTACAACAATGTTTGCTTGGCTCAACTCAAAATGCGAATGAGTCTTTTCATTCATGTATTTGGAATATTTGCAGCAAATCAAGATTTTCTTCACTAAAAAAAGTTAACTTTTCTGTTTTAGCTGCAGCAGGACAATTCAATTTTGGCTTTTCTTTTGGTAGTGAAATAAAAAGTTTTTTCAACTGCCAGGCAAGCAAAAGCAGCCAGCGACTTGGATTATTGAGACTTAAGAAACGCTTGAAAAATGCAGCTTATAAAAAACAACAAGTTGTAAAAAGGAGACTGTTGTTAAGAAAGGAGGCTAAGACACGTAAAGAATTGCAGTTTATTGAAGCTGAAGGAGTTTCATATTCATCTGGACAATTTTAAATCTTTTATGGAAGTTCTCAATTTTTGCTTTTTTTCTCATTTCTGTTTTTTCTTGATTAGTCTTCTTAAAAGTCTTATAACTTAAAAACTAGTTGGTTTAATGATGTGACATTTTGAATAACACTAGTTTACATGTTGTTCTTTAACTTACAAGTGTTATATATTCAAATATAGTTAGTTAACTTAGTTTTACAAACATCATTTAATTTAAAATCAGTTTTTCTCAAAATGGCCGTTTTCCAAAAATGCATTCACTAAAATTTATATATCTTTAGAACCATTACAGATATTTACATGAAATTTGAAACACTTAAAGATCTATTGTAGTACTTTCATGTGACATCTTGATTTTTTAAATATCTTGTTAGGTTTTCATTTTCTATTGACATAAATGTAAAAAAAATATATTTTTCTTTAAAAAAATGAATGATTAACTTTACTGTTACATTAAAAAAAAAAATATTAAAATATAATAAATTTTGAGATGTCACTTTATTCTTTGTTGTTTTCTTTTTTAAATGAAACAGATTTGACTCATATTTGTCTATTAGTTAAAGAGAAATAGCATTTAAAAAATCATATACAAAAAACAAGATGGCGGCCGTTTCCATGGCAACCACAAAAGTCAAACACATTTTTTCTATGTTTTTAAAATCAGGATGAATTACTGTATCAGCCATACAAGTTTGATAAATTTCTGATAAATATTAACGTAAATAGATTTTTTAGGTGTACCTCCCCATAATGTAATCCTTTGAATTAAATCAAGGCATTTATTTTTCTACCCACGCTAAAAATTTAAAATATATTTTGCACTGAAGGGAGAGAATCTGTATAAGCTGGAGCGTGGTAGCGCCTAAATGGTTCTCAAAACATGGCATACTGTGTCTACGTTTTAAGTTTCCTTACATTATATATTCGTTTTGCACTGTTTAATGGTGACTTATTTAAGCTACGAACAATATTTTGAGATGTGTTGAATTGTAGCAACAAACTGTTGGTAGACAACCAAACCGCTGTAGGCGTATTACATATTAACTTATAAAACTTGATATAACTTGAGCAAATGCAAATATGTTTATTTATAATTTTTATTACAGGATAGACACATTAAAATTGCGATGAAATGAAATAAATGTGGTAGACTTTAGTATTAATATAAAATGGTATTTTGAACAAACTCCCTATGAAATACGTCTTTTCACTCTGGCAATCTTGAGTCGTCTCCCCTACCCAGAACAGCTGATCAAATTGATGATTATCTTGCATCATTCACTCTGCATAGCCACCAGCCAATCGTTAGCCTCTTCTTACCATCATCATAGAAACACACACACACTTCATAACACAAGGGAAGGGAGTGCAGACTTGCTATGCTACTCTGGGCTCCTAGCAGCGCGAGTATTTCACTGATTGCTGTTAATGTTTCAAAGAATTACAATATATGGAAACACTTTCTGCCTTGTCAACATTTATATTTATGTGGACATTATCGATTTTGATCTCTCAAAATTATTACATTTCATTACATTGTTCAGTCTTAGATAGAAGTTGTATTTTGTTTTAAAAACAAATTAATCATGTAAGTTTAGATCCCTTGTCACGTAGTCTGTAAACTGTTAGGGCTAATGGGGCTGCTGAAAGTGGTAACACAATTGATGGTCAAGCATCTTCTAACCAGTAAATCTTTCGTGTGCGGCTTCTAGTGCCATGCCCTGGATTACCGCTTCGGCTAGCCACGAAGGGGTTCTCAACCTGTGGGTCACGAAAAATCCTTGGGGGGTCGATTGACAATTTGCCAGGGGTCGCCTAAGACCATCGAAAATATGGATTGTTTTTTGTATTCTTCTATTGCTGTATGTGTGTGTTGGAAGGGGGGGTTCGCGGCAGAGTGGGGGGTTGTAAAAAGGGGTCGCCGAGCATAAAAGGTTGAGAACCGCTGAGCTAGTGGATTAAACCGTATCAGGGGGTGGTGTTAACATGGTATCACTGGGTGAAACGCTTTAGCGACTATGGTCACCTGCCATAACAGAGATAATCTGCAACGGCCACATGTTGAGAACCAAGGCGAACCACTAATTGGAGGTACTCAGCTGTGGTCAAACATAAAGAGGGATGGGCGCCCTCATACAAGCCTCTAGCCCTCTAACTCCTCAAGTTATGATTACCAACTTTTATTATCTCTTTCAGTAAATATAAATAATTGTATAAAATGTTTTATTGCAGCCCATACAACAGACCTTCTACTAAAGTACGACAACCGACACTTGATCTAAACACCACAACAGATTCAAGAAACTTAACAATTAATAGAATGTAAGTAATTTTTTTTTTACATTGCCTATAGAAATAATATATATGTATGACGGTTATATAGTTGATATACAAAATAATGGATTTTTACACACGTGAAGATGCGTTTATATTTTCGAAACTAATTGCTTGCTATTTCAAGTTGTGCCTGTCAATAAAATGGCTTCATTCTCCTTACAGCAAAGCCACATCTGGACAAATGAAAGAAAAGACTGTAAACAGATTCATGCATGCAGACTACCAGGTTCAAAATGTTATTGTCAACGCGTAAGAATTTTTTATTCATATTATAGTTCCACTTACAATAACACACAAGACACACATGTAAATGCATCCACGTCCAGACCATATAATACTGTTTGGCAGTCAAAGTTATTGAGAAGTTGTATATAGATCGTGATCAAATACACTGTTCATTGCAATATACCCGCAGGAGTTCATCAATTATAAGTCACTAGACATATGTTACCCGCGACCCGCGGGT
Source organism: Biomphalaria sudanica (assembly GCA_036873155.1). Classification (NCBI taxonomy): domain Eukaryota; kingdom Metazoa; phylum Mollusca; class Gastropoda; family Planorbidae; genus Biomphalaria; species Biomphalaria sudanica. The sequence goes on along the minus strand of JAZGLO010000790.1, from coordinate 136,644 downwards.
CTTTATTTGCGCATTACTGTCGATATAGTCACAATTAAACGAAATAATAATGTAATAAGTAAAGCGAATGTGTCAATGTAAAAATAGTGTGAATGAAGCTATCAAATAAAAATAGCTAATAGGCTTAAATCCATTTTTTCAAATTAAAACATTTGCTTGTAGGCCTACATATATTTGATTAAAATTTGAGATGGATTGACTTAATTTTGTATGTTCATGTGTTAAAGTATAAAGTAGATCTTGAGGTAGACATAGATCTAAATCTACACTAATCTAGAGTTAAAAATTGGCTTTTATAGAGTTCATTCTGTGTTGCGCCTGCGTGACCTTTTTTCATGAATGAATATAGGCCTATCTCAACACGGCTACGCAACTTTATTGATTAAAATATGAAATGAATGAGCAATAATTAGTATGTTTATGTGTTAAAGCACAAAACTATCTTTGCGAAAAGAAGTTTTATCATCTTAGAGTTCAATAAGAGTTTTAGACCTAGACCTAGGAATAGACTCAGTAGAGAGATGTGTTAATGTGTAACCAATTGGTAATGTCTAATGAAAGAATGTTCGCCAGGAAATCTGTAGTCACAGATATCATGAACTAATTTATGTAAAAATGCTTTTAAAACACAGAATTGAAGGTTAATTTTATTATATAATGAAATCAATGGATCTTCTTTTGTATTTTCATGTGGCAAGTAAAAAACTCTGTGTGCAAAGTGCATTTCTTAAATTAGATCTAGGTCTAAATCCTTTCGATCTTTTCTCATGTCAACATTGTTAACCATGGCCTAGATCCATACAATACTATGCCTGTAATAGAGTCGGACAATTTTTTTTTTTTTTTTTGAAGTACTTAAGAAAAATATTCAACGCTGAGTTGCTTCATGGATAAATTTGTATGCAACTCTGAATCCGTGTATGTCAGATGATTGTGGATACAATGCACATCTCTCCAAAAAACAATCGTGATGATTATTATGAAAGTGTACAGAACGTTGAAAAAGTTCCACTGTCAATGGCTTTTGTATTTCGAGATTTTTGTGTGGATTGCTCTTCAACGTGCAATAACAAACAAGTGTAACATAGCCACGTCCAGACCATATAGCACTGTTCAACAGTCAAAGTTATCGAGAAATTGTATATATAGATCATGATCATTTACACGATTCATAGTTATATACCAGCCAAAGCTAATCAGTTACAAATTCATCGCAACAAATACAGGAGCATAAGCGAGTAGTCAGAACGAGATCAGTTTTTTAGGAGCCAAAGTGAGTAGACTGAATGTTGATCACAAAGAACCAAAATGAAGGCACGTAAATGCGAAATTGTTCCTATTGCTTGGTTCATAGTTGACTCATAAGGATACAACAACGATGCGAATATGAAAGGAAAAAAATGGAATGGTCTACAAATGGATTTAAAACAGTTGGCACTTTTAAAGCAGTATCCAGCTCAGTCTTAATAAAATAAAAAAAAACTGGAAGAATAAATTAGGGTGGGGGCAGGCGGCCACAACCCTCGCAGCGTCTATGTTTATAGACCCACTTGTATAAAATCTTAAGAATTATCTGGAAAAAAAAAACATATCTTTTAATCAGAGATTATGTTCACATTATCAGGGTAACTTTATTGGTCAATAAGAGATTGAATAATCTCATTGGAGAAACAAGATCCGCACAATCTTTTCTTCCTTGTCTAGAAGGAAGATTACCAAGTGCTGGAGGTATTTAAAAATAAATTGTATCTATTTAGAGCAGGGGTGGGCAACCTTTTGCTATCGAGGGCCGCATTACAAAAATTTTGGGAATGGGGGGGGGGGCAGCATATATACATAAAGCATACAAAAATGCGCTAGCTAGCTGTGCATACTGTCTTTCAATGTATTATACATTGAGATTTCTTTTTTTTTTCGCACTTTCAATTGAGTTAGCAATTTCTGATACCAATTGTACGAATTTAAAAAAAAAAATTGTTACCGTCTGTTTACAAGTCACATTTCAGCACAAATGAACAGGTGTATTTAATTTAAAGTTTTTAACTAATTACACTCGTGCATAATGTTCGGGAACACTGGAACTAGCTTACTATTTGTTATCCTCCTGACTGTTTTCAAATTACAGACAGTCAACATTGACCTGTTCTTATTCTTGTTTATTTACAAACAAGAAAACACTTGCTCACACATGTTTGTGGACCAAAATAATTTATAAAGTTTAGCATCAAAGTTTTTTTTTAAGTGTGGAAAAACAGCTTTTGCATCTATAAAACTTCCGCGGAAAAACTGAATGGAACTTCTCTTTCAGGTCATAATTTGCTTGGAGGTATTTCCTTTAGAGCTTAATCAGCTCCTGCAATAAATGGTGAGCTGAGGGTGTTGAAAACTAATTTCCAGATCTTGACGTCTTAAAATTGGATTCCAAGTTCCACAATCAAAGAATTGAAATAAGTCTTGTACTTTTCAACAATTTCACTTTTAGCGAAACAGAATGACAAACCTGTTTTCACTTTCTTGCCTGTAGAAATGGGATAGCTTTGTATGAAAACATTTAATATTCACATACATTATCGTGTATATATCATCGATGAAAAACATGAAGTCTGTGTTTCACTCTTCATTAGAAATATAAGTAACAACGTCACAGTCAATCTAATGCAAGGGACATAACAAATTCTTCCGTGAGCTCGCATATTCTTCTCAATACCTTGTCCATGTTTAGCCAGACAATACTGCTGTGGTACCAAATATCGTAATGTTTTGTTTCCAAATCTTCAAGTACTTCTCGGAACTACCTGTGGTTGAAGTGACCTGGCGCTAAGTTTGATCACTGAGATAAATAAGTTGACAATATGTTTGATATTAAAAGCAGCTTGCCCTTCTTTAATTTATTACAAAAAAAAAAATCTATTTTCCTCAGCTAAAACACGGGCTACATCAGCTGTTAACCCTTGTCATTTCGTTCCAAGCTGACCAAAGACTTTCAACAAAGTTCTTCAGAGCACTGAATAAATAGTGGCCTGAGCTTTAATATTTATCTGAATGTTTCGAAATATTGCCAAAAGAAATAATCTAAGTTTACTTTAAGCTTTTTAGAATGACATGTAGAGACAATGTTTCTTTCGCATCTTTATCCTAAGTGTTAGGGAAGGGAAATTTCTGTATTTTATATAGATATTTAAAAATAGTTATTTTAAATATATTTTGCATTTTTTATGTGTATATTCTGTGGGTAAACCTGATTTATGTAGGTGTCGCATAAAACAGTCCAGCGGGCCACATGTGGCCCGCGGGGCGTAATTTGACTGCCCCTGATTTAGAGCATTTAAGTAGGTCGATAGTTTGTGTGCATGTTTCAGAGTTTCTTTTCTTCTTCCTGTTGACGATTAATTACATTTTTGTTTGTGGATAGGTCATTGTTCCCCAAACTTTTTCCTTAACGGAACACTTGGCACATTCTGAGTATTTAGCTGAACACTTGGCTTATATAAAGAGAGATTAATTCATGTGGTGGCCTGCTAGTTTATTATTCTATTCGTTTGTGGAACACCTATTTAGGCCTCGTGGAACACTATGATTCCGCAGAACACAGTTTGGGAATCACTGGGATAAATAACAACTGTTACACTTATTTAAAAAGAGTAAATTCCTCTTTCAGACCTTGCGATCTATGGGACAGAAGATGTAAAGAACATCTGTTTCTGTGGACTAGGTTAACGAGGGTGTCATGTGGCCAGCACAAAGACAAACCGCCTTTACTTTTCCCCAGCTAATGTCAGGTACACATTAGAGCTGGCTGGACTCAGAGGCGCCCTAAAGTTCTCGAAATTAAAAAAAAAATCCTATTCTTCAAGATCCGAACTTAGGATACACGGTTCGAAAACCAAGCGCTTGACCACTCAGCCACTGCGCCTTCCGCTACACCTTTAGCTCCACGCTAAATCTAGATACGAGATCTTGAGCTAATTACGTTATAATAACGAATTGTGCAATGATTTAGCATGAACTCTAATTTCAGAAGGTCAAAATGAACTATATTTTTACGTAGGTAAACAGTAACCATGTAGATCTTACTAGCAAACGCACAAAATACCTGCCACTTGGAAAACTTCTGAAATAATTCTAGTTCCCCAAAAGAAGATCATTGCTTCCAACAACGACCTATGTCCCGTAGCACTTACATCAATTCCTATGAAGTGCCTGGAGAACAGTATTTTAAAACACCTAATGAAAGAGGTCAAAACACGTCTTGACCCACACCTGTTTGTTTACAAGCCGTTAAGAACTACAGATCTGTTTATGCTGGATATTATATACCAGGGGTGGCCAACCTTTTTCTTTCGAGGGCCGCATAAAAAATAATTTGGGAATGGGGGGCATATATAAAGAACCTAAACTAGGTCACTACAATGTGCATAACCAAATTCGATTCGATGACCTTTGGAAGTTGCATCTTTGGCTTTAACCCTCTGCTCTAGAATCTCGTAGACCGCTATAACAATTCTACTTGGAACAACGTTGACACATCAGAAGTATTGATTGCTTAGGGTTAGGGTTGATCTTTAGGATAGATACTATATTTAGATCAAGCTCTTTATTTACTGTTTGTATTTATTTTGGTTTCCAGATCTGTGAATATATGTTCATCGCAGACGACAAATTTAATGTTGGAGCGACTGGAAGTAGAAAATCTTCACGACTTCACTGTAGGATACGCAAAGAATTGCGTAGTGGACGGCGACATCTTTGACCAGTGCAGTTTTAAACATAGTCGACGGAAGAAATAGAAACTAGTGCAGCAGTTCTCAACCTTTTAGGCTCGGCGACCCCTTTTTACAACCCCCCAAACTGCCACAACCCCCCCTCCCACACACATACATACAGCAACAGAAGAATAGACAATAACAATCCATTTTTCGATGGTCTTCCGCGAGCCCTGGCAATCGTCAATCGACCCCCAAGTGGGTCGCGATCCACAGGTTGAGAACCCCTGACTCTAAGGCCAATAACTTCTGATCTGCAAGGGAGAACCAGAACAAAATAGTTTGTTTAATATTTCATGGTGGGTTAAACAGACATTCTTTTGTCAGTGCTTCGAGTGTTCTTCCTCAATGGTAAAAGAAATGAGTAAGCTCACCTTTCAGACGTTGAGATCTACAGGGCAGACGATGTAAAGGTTATGTTTCTGTGTCCACGGTGAACAAGGTTTCATGTGGCCAGCCGAGCGATCACCCGCCTTTATTTTTCCCCAGCCAATGTCAGGTACCAATTAGATCTGGGTGGACTCAGAGGCGCCTTAATAAGATCTCAAAATTGGAAATCCCTGTCTTCACAGAGATTCTAATCTAGGATCCCCCATTTCTTTTTTTTTTTTGTTTGTTCTTATAATAGATTGCATAGAAGTCATATCTTCCTCAGAATAGATTGACAATATTTTAGAAATTACAGGATAAATAATTTTAAGCCAGCTTGAATTTTGAACTACGTCTAGATATTGATACTAAAAAGACTTGATCTAGACTAGAATATGGAAACAATGTGTATTGTATGGCTGTATGTTGCTGAGCGTCTTCTGGTTATTGCCAATTAGGTCTCGGGCAAAATAGGAACACACAAAACTAGAACTCCAGTCTAAGACAAATCCATGAAGTAACCTTACCAGACAACAAATAAATGCGTACTTGCTCATTAGCGCAGGGAAATAGCATGTTACAGTAAAGGGACTTAACAAAAATAAAGGCATGTAATTAGGTGTGGGTTTTGTAGATTTAAAGTTTGATAAGTTCTTACTCTAGATATTGTAGGCAGTAATGAACATTGTGACAGTCTAGAAACATGAAACGGGTATTTGTATAATATAGATATCAATAATATTTAGGCAGAGAAATTTGAAACGTGACCCTAATACTTCTTCCTATAATAAGAACACATTTCTTGACCTCTGGATATGTATTTATAAACTGTCAGCACTAGTGCCTATTTGACAGTATCTTACTACGTAAAGGGTTTAGCTTATCCAATACCGAGATTTCTTCAAAAAAAAAACAACACAAGGATGCTTACGCGTGTTCCTAGGTCAATTCTGACGACTCATTGATTTTCCTGGCTGGCTAAGGCAACCCATTTCTCGCTTTAATAGCACTTGGGAGGAAATTACGTTAATCACAGTTATCTGCTCTTGTTTACAATCTGATGCATGTGTATGTATGGGTGGGGTTGAGACAGAGGTCTATGAATTCCTAATAAAAACTATAAACATGAATTTAGGATGATTGTAAAGTTTTGAAATCAATAGTAAAAAACAAAACTATGACGCTGTAACGAAATTCACTGTTCCCTGCTAATTATTTAAAAGTACTACTTGCTAGAAAAGAGAAAAGAAATGCGATTTTCCGGCGCTAAAAAATGCGCAAAAATGAGTATATATATACATACTACTATTTGAAATACATAACCACATGGGGCTCTCTAGTTCTGTTTATAGGGACACCAAAAAAAAAGAATAAAGAATATAAGCTGAACATTTCAATATTGGGCCCCATGTGTATCTACTTGGCAATTATTATTATATTTCAGTTACCGGTAATTTGAACAGTATCAATACAAAATGTGTGTGGCTTGCATGCACTGCTTAAACAATTGTTGTGTTCAGATTGATTTGATGTACTTTAACTTTGCGAATAAATAATGTGATTCATATTAAGTTATACGTGTACATTAGTTCTCTTTGTTTTAACACACACACACACACACCTAAATGAATAAAAGGCTGCAGGCTCACAGTGTCATTTGCTCGAATGCCAATATAGCCAGTCCGTCCATGGTGCTACATACTAGTATGGAGAAGTAGCGAAGAGACTGTGGATCCTTTCGATGAAATGGGATATTGAGTTGTCGAACGAAATATGACTTAGACTTAGGTCTTCCCGCGCCGTTCGGCGCATTGGGCAGCAATCTGTCTCCAAAAAAATCTGTCAATGGCAATGTTTAAAGCCTCCTCCCACCTGGCGTCCACTGTTCTGAGGTCTGAAGGTGTGTCGACAAGTAATACGAGGACGTCCCTGTTTGCGCTTTCCTCGCATTGGCTTCCATGTCATAGCAACTCTTGGTGTGCGTAGTTCATTTTGTCGGAGTACACGTCCCGCAAACCTCACGCGACGCTCTGTCACAACCTCACTAAGTGTTCGACTCCCAGTTCGGCACAGAATTTCCTTGTTTAAGACCCGAAATATAAACAAGTTCTAAACTTTAATGGCATTTCTAAGGAAATATAAACAAGTAATAAATTCCTATTGGGCTGTCTAAGGAAAAAATGAACAAATTCTGAACTAATGTTGTTCTAATAAAATATAAACGAGTTAAGAACTGGAAATAAGCTGTCTTATCTTATAAAATACAGACGTTACTTTAAAAATGAAGATAATTACATCCTACGCGTGTTCGTAGGTCATTCTGGTTAGTGATTTTACTAAAGGTGCTACTCTAGTCAAAAATGAATATTCGTGAATCTCACTGCTATATTTAGTGTCTCTTTCAGTTTTTAAATGTTTTCTCGAGTTGAGGGGTCCCAACACAAATAGTAACAAAATCCACATTAATCGGTATGAAATTGATTATGGATTTCTAGAAATGCCATTGGTCAATTTAAATAGTAAAGTTTTGTGGGGGTGGAAAATTTACATAGTTAAAAATCAAGTTGGAAGAGTTGAAGGTCCAGAAATGTGTGTAACGCAACAAAAGTGGACAGCTTTAAAAGGATCTATATACTGGTGGACAACGGCTTTGTCTGCACGAGATGCGTAAAAATATGCAGGTCACAAACGGGTTTGCGTAGTGATGTGAAACACGGAACTTGGCAGTGTTTAATGTTACTGTTAATTAATAAAAAAAAAAGGCAGGGGAACGAAGAGAAAAGTCGAGATCTAAATTACTTATTTTTTACTTGTTATTTCCCTTGCTTCAACAATGAGTGTGATCAGAAATACAATCCAATAAAAGCTGTGTATGTTAATACAAGTGGGAGGCTAAAGCAACGATTAATACAAACATATTATCTATATATATATCAGTAGGAACCCCACTTTTATACAGCTGCAATGGACAGGCCACATCTGCTGAATAGAAAATTTTCGCACCCCTACAAATCTTTACGCAAAGCTAACGAAAGGGAAGCGAACCCTAGGCGTTCAGGGAAAACGCTTTAAGAACACCCCAAAAATCTCCCTGAGAACCTTAAATATAAACCCAGCCACGATAGAGCACCGTTGCGTTTCGCTTTGAAAACTGGCGCAAAAAAAAAAGTCGTGAGTGCATGAAGAGAATAACCAAAGAATGTGATCAAGGAAACTCATACCAGAGATTGTGATCAAGGCAAATCATACCAGAGATTGTGATCAAGGCAACTCACACTAGAGAATGTGATTAATGAAACTCACACCAGAGAATGTGATCAAGGCAACTCACAATAGAGAATGTGAGCAAGGCAACTCACACCAGAGAATGTGATAATGGCAACTCACACCAGAGAATGTGATCAAGGCAACTCACACCAGAGAATGTGGTCCAGGCAACTCACACAAGAGAATGTGATCAAGGCAACTCACACCAGAGAATGTGATAAAGGCAACTCACACCAGAGAATGTGATCAAGGCAACTCACACCAGAGAATGTGATCAAGGCAACTCACACCAGAGAATGCGATCAAGGAAACTCATACCAGAAATTGTGATCAAGGCAACTCACACCAGAGAATGTGATCAAGGCAACTCACAATAGAGAATGTGAGCAAGGCAACTCACACCAGAGAATGTGATTAATGAAACTCACACCAGAGAATGTGATCAAGGCAACTCACAATAGAGAATGTGAGCAAGGCAACTCACACCAGAGAATGTGATAATGGCAACTCACACCAGAGAATGTGATCAAGGCAACTCACACCAGAGAATGTGGTCCAGGCAACTCACACAAGAGAATGTGATCAAGGCAACTCACACCAGAGAATGTGATAAAGGCAACTCACACCAGAGAATGTGATCAAGGCAACTCACACCAGAGAATGTGATCAAGGCAACTCACACCAGAGAATGCGATCAAGGAAACTCATACAAGAAATTGTGATCAAGGCAACTCACACCAGAGAATGTGATCAAGGCAACTCACACCTAAGAATGCGATCAAGGCAACTCACACCAGAGAATGTGATCAAAGCAACTCACACCAGAGAATGTGATCAAGGCAACTCACACCAGAGAATGTGATCAAGGCAACTCACACCAAAGAATGCAATCAATGAAACTCATACCAGAAATTGTGATCAAGGCAACTCACACCAGAGAATGTGATCAAGGCAACTCACACCAGAGAATGTTATTAAAGGCAACTCACACCAGAGAATGTGATCAAGGCAACTCACACCAGAGAATGTGATCAAGGCAACTCACACCAGATAATGTGATCAAGGCAACTCACACCAGAGAATGTGATCAAGGAAACTCATACCAGAAATTGTGATCAAGGCAACTCACACCAGAGAATGTGATCAAGGCAACTCACACCTAAGAATGCGATCAAGGCAACTCACACCAGAGAATGTGACCAAAGCAACTCACACCAGAGAATGTGATCAAGGCAACTCACACCAGAGAATGTGATCAAGGCAACTCACACCAAAGAATGCAATCAATGAAACTCATACCAGAAATTGTGATCAAGGCAACTCACACCAGAGAATGTGATCAAGGCAACTCACACCAGAGAATGTTATTAAAGGCAACTCACACCAGAGAATGTGATCAAGGCAACTCACACCAGAGAATGTGATCAAGGCAACTCACACCAGATAATGTGATCAAGGCAACTCACACCAGAGAATGTGATCAAGGCAACTCACAACAGCTCAAGTTCGAATAACTTTCCAGGTGTGCAGACGATTGTTGTGGAGGTTCTTGTTTTGTTGCACCAAACCGCTGGTAGACAACTAAACCTATGTAGGCGTATTATATCTTAACTAATAAAACTTGAAATAACTTGATCTACAACTGAGAACATAATTTAATACAACTCACTCTTCTATTTGTACAGAGCAAGCGATGGAAGGACAACATAAAGGATCGTATGTGGTGCCCCAACGGTCCAACAGACTAAGGGATAGGTAAAGGATAAGGCAGGTGATGAGCTACTATGCTCTTAATTTCTAGAGTTTCAGTGGTCGTCAGTTAGGAGAGAAAGAGTTAACAAGGACGTGGAAAACAGTTGGAATAAACTGAAGGACTGTTATTGACGGTCGTTGACTTACAGTACCATTGACTGGTAGACAACCAAACCGCTGTAGGCGTATTATAGCTTCACTTATACAACTTGAATAACTTCTTTGTGATGAATACTAAATATACATTTGATTATACTATTGATAATATCAATTTGATATGGATTGAAGCAAATGTAGTAATAATTATAATTTAAAACCCACTACAATAACACTACCTTTCAGTCCTGCGTTCTGGAGTCGTCTGTCCTAACTAAGACCAATGACGACAATGTCACCTATCTTGCAGCATTCACAACCCATCTAAGCTCTTACAACCGTCACCATACAAACACACACACTGAATAACAAGGGCTCTCTGGCTAGCGGTGTTCTCGGTCATCCAAAACGGAATCCCCAAGTCTGGTACGACGAAAATAACTTGCAAGTATAACATCTTGTAAACGCAATCAAATCTGCTACAAGGCCTATCGGTCCAGCTTGTCCCAAAAAACCAGACAACACTTATGCCAAAAGAGGGATGAAGACAAACCTCATTAAGGAGGACTTGATTAGCCAGTGGGGAGGAAATCCAAACCGTTAGATTACTTCCGTCCAGGCGGCCCTAATTTGGCCACTGTGGTGATTATGTTTTGTATATAATATTGGAATCGGCACTTCATAGAAACCTGGGTTGTAAGACCTAAAGTATTCTATGTTTAGTTATTATTTTTTACTATTATTTCAATTGTCCATTGGTTGAGACAGAGACACAGCGCTTGAAGTTTCTTATAGTTGTTGGCTGAGGCCTGACTAATGGAGCCTAGTCGAACGATATGAGTAATATAAAAGTCAGTTTTTATAATTATGTGTATATTCAGTTAGTTAACGTTGGATGCGTTGTCCTCAGCTACAGATACCCTGACTACTTTTATTAAAGTAATTTTTTTGTTGTTAATTCATCTCTGGCGTCTCTTTGAGTTATTGAAAGAAGTATTAGTACGTTATGTGTCAAGTATAATTAAACTATAATCTTTTCTTATCTTATATAATACAAACGTTACTTCAAAAAAGAAGATGATTACGTCCTACGCGTCATGCATTTAGTCATCCCAGTAAGGAGTTCACAACAATCACAACAGCCACCTAGATCGGCATACAACAGCGATGCGCCAATTTCATGATGACAAGCAAGTGTGAGTCTAAGATAACTTTTGCTGTCTCAAAAGAGTGAAGCAAGGATGTCTTGCTGGCTCCAATTCTTTCAGCTTCATGTTCACCACCATGTTTAAAGATGCTTTTCGCAAAAAAAATGCTTTGAGTTGACATGCGATATCGCACTGCCGCGAAACTATACAATGTTCAAAGACTTAAGGCGAAGACCAAAGGAACTGATTTTGCCCCAAATGCCTCAAATAAAGGGAACTTGTTCCTCTTTGCCAACGCCGCAAAACTTTTACTTTCAGCATTAATGTAAAAAAAAAAGTGTTGCACCAACGTCCTCCAAGTAATTTATTCACAGAACCAGGCATTCTCACAGATGGCCACAAAACTAGCAAATGTTAAAAATGTTTGTCCCATATCAGCCAATGCCAACCTAGAGGATGAGGTCGACTTCCGTATTGCTCGTGCCAGTGCTTTTAGCAGACTTCAAGGACAAGTGTGGCAACAGGGAGGACTCAGCATATCTACACAACTGAAAGTCTACAGTGCTGTAGTGGTGCTCCTTTAACTGTTACATGCTTCAGAGTCCTGGGTCCTATATTCCCGCCACATCGAAAAGCTCAACTCCTTCCAACTAAGCTAAGAGAGTCTACAGTGCTGTAGTGGTGCTCCTTTAATTGTTACATGCTTGAAAGTCTACAGTGCTGTAGTGGTGCTCCTTTAACTGTTGCATGCTTGAAAGTCTACAGTGCTGTAGTGGTGCTCCTTTAACTGTTACATGCTTGAAAGTCTACAGTGCTGTAGTGGTGCTCCTTTAACTGTTACATGCTTGAAAGTCTACAGTGCTGTAGTGGTGCTCCTTTAACTGTTACATGCTTCAGAGTCCTGGGTCCTATATTCCCGCCACACCGAAAAGCTCAACTCCTTCCAACTAAGCTAAGAGAGGTGGTCCACAGGTCATGTATGGGACATATAAGGTCATTAGTACACTGTATGGTATGTTTTTGCTTACAATATTGTATCACTTTATATTTATTTGTAAACAAAATGAGGACTTGTGTATAAATGCTTAGCTATAAATACAAATAAGGTCGTCTTTTGATAATATTTGTCATTTCGAGAATTGGATTGTTTCCAACATTAATTTTTTTTTTTTTTTTTTTTTAATTTGAAAAGATCAAATGATTTATACCAATTTAAGGACAATATTACTTTTTTTTTAAATTAAAATTTAATGATATAAATTTGGTGTCAAAAAATGTTTTTTATTGATAAACATAATAACAAAGTTATCTATTAAGATTAACACATAGTGCAGTGTTTTGTATGAAATTTTAAAGCCAGTTGCAAGTTGCAACCTACACATTTTTCCTCAACTGTTTGCAGTCAAAGCCGTTGTCTGCCGCGCGGTGTATTTAAGATTTTTTTTTTCTTTCTATTTCTTCAATCAGACCTTTTCTTTGGGTTTCAAAATGTGTTCTCCGCGGCCTTTGTGATAGTTCTCTAGCTCTTTCAGAAGCCATCTGCTGGCAGGTATTTTCCTTCGTCCCAGTAAGGGTCAAGTTGGGCCTCAGTTGATCTTTATAGAGACTTTAAAAAAAATTGGTGGTTAATTTCTCCCTTAAGGGAATCAAACTATTGTTCCCTGACTCTAAAATTACAGAAAGCTGGAAGTTCTAAAGCTATTACTTATGGAAGCCTAAACTCATAGAATGAAATCGGGAACTTTTGAAGGCTGAGTTTGCTTACTAAAGAAAAAAACGTTTGCATATGCAAAAAAAAAGCATTAAATTCTTGATTCCTTCAACACAAAAAACAAACCTTAAGCATAACTCAGAATAAAACGCTTTAACTTACGACAGCAAGAGAGTTTATATATTCAGCAGACTCAAAAAGTAGCTTCTCTATAAATATCAAGTTTAATAACTAATGAGGATTATCTGTCTGAAAACAAATCTTTGATTTTTTAAATTAGTTTTAGTAGAGGAGGCCAAAGATTTCATACCCTGTAAAGAATGGTCTAAACGAAGGAACTCTGAATTCTTTCAAAATGTGATAAAATATTTCCAGTGTCTGCAAATCTTGTCAAGAAATCGCTCATTAACAAAACTAGATGTCACCGATCCAACGAATTAAACAATTGCATCTGGTTTAAGACTTAATTCACTTCTAGCATAAATTCCCATTCTTTTAAATGAATTTTTCTGTTGGTGCTATTATGGAATCAGGAATAAAACACTAGAAGCATCATGATAATAAAATCACTGCCACGTGAGAAGAACGGCATCATTCCAACATATTCTTGAAAAGTCTACGACAAATATTTGTAAAAAATGTACAGAATGTCTTATATAACTGTATGCTCTATTAATGATTTGGATTGTTGCATTTCGTGTATGTTACCTGCTTGAATGGTCTCCTGGGTATATTTCTTTATATTTAGAAAAAATACACATTTGCCCATCAAATACATATTTCCGTCCTGGGAATACGCATTTCCATTGTGCTAATGTAGGCGTCTCTGCATCTGTCCTACACGTGTAATGGCAATGTCATCGATCCCAAAGATTAAGAATGAGTGCAATGATTCAAATGGCCGCTCAAACCCACATGCGACCCGCACATTTCCCCGCGTCTTGTGGAGACAAAGCGTTTTCCGTCCGTGGTCTATAGATACCAAGGTCTGAAAAGGGTACCGGACTTTACTTTTTGTTTACTTTTATGTAAAGGTATTACAATGCTAGGTTTATAAGATAAGTAATATAGGGTGGCAAGTTTTCTTCACAGAAATCGGTCACATAGCCTTTTACCAGTTAGCACCTAAGGGTTTTAAATCTCCCAAAAAATGCGATGAAATGTTAAATGGAGACGGCCCTGTTTTCGTTGTTCAGCTTCATGTCTACGTTCTATTGCTTTCTTATCTTATATAATACACCCTCCCACACAAAAAAATTAAATAGGTTCTACATGCAATCTCTGACTGTTATCCGGTTTGTCCATTTCATATCGACTTATGTAGTATATTCTATGTTGCCTTTCTGAAGGCCATATAAACAGTTGATGTACCTCTCTAGACTTCCAAGATTGTATTGGTGCTTGTGTAATACCCATAAAAGAATGGACAGGGAAGTCGTTGACAGAGATTCTAATCAAAGCAAAATACAGAGAGGTTTGGAGAAAGCTTGTCGACAGATCAACACATTAACACATTAAACAACACATTAAAGAATAGGTTAAGGTGCAGGAAAAAGATTACATATCGTCCATATTATTAATTTAAACATGATATATCAACTATTTATAACAGAGAAGAGAACACATCACAGGGATGTTTTTTTTTTATTTTTGAAAAGAACAGTTTTAATTCATTCATTATATAATAATTTTACACCAATCTACGTTATTAGATACATTTTTTGAGTTGATAATAAAAGTTGGAAATGATATTAGCAAATAGAAGTATAATCTAGCGATTTATGTTCATCAATCTATCATATAACAATAGTCCAATATTTTAATCGATGAGTTACTCTTATTGACATAATTGTAAGACATGCATCTTTTTTTTTGTCTCTTTATACAAACATTTTTTTTTCTTTTACACAAGAAAGATTTCGCTACGGCTTAAAAAAGATTCTATATAGAGAAAAGTGCGATTTGTCATGAGGTTCGAACAGTTCACTTTTTATTGCTAAAACTTTTTTATTTGAATGTTTACCAAATTACTACTATATTGTTACTGCGCATGCACCTTTTTTCTTTACTTCCGACACATACTATTTCCTTATCCTTGTAAAGGCTAAGTACATGGTGAGGTCAAACTGCGGAGGTGTGGAGTTATTCTTTTTTACTACCCGGTAGTGAAGGAAATGGGTAATGGGCTTAAGGGTATTTTTAAGTCTGATTGCTCATCAGCTTAAAGAGACTATTTGAATTTGTGGAGGGTGGGAAATGGTGCAAAGGATGGTGTTCTTGCGCTGGAGTAAAAAGAAAATGTTTTTATAGTAAAAATTAAATATTAAAACATGTTTTTAGATATATTTACTTTGATCTGTTCGAACCTTCCATCAACCCGATCGAGCTTACTAACTGGGGAAAAATCCGCTCGAGGAAAAGTAAGCTTGGCGATACTTACCCTACACCTCTTTGACTTCGTATTTAATTTTAACTAAGCCTAGTGATACATTAAATCCAATCTATTTTTATAGAAAAAAGGACGACGAATTCAGAGATACTATCAGTTTTTTCATAGGTCAGACCGTTACGGTGCTATAAAAATCCAAACTTGAAAATTGCTGCCAGCGGGCTTAATGCGCTCGAACTTCGCACTTTCCTATACATGGATGTTTCAAAAGACGATTTCAAATCTTAATACTTTTATAATATGACTCATTGATATAATCATAGTGAGTTTCTTATTCTGCCAGGTTGTAGATGTGGGGCAGTCTTCTGGAGTATTTCTTCTTACAAAGACCTTTACCTGAAATAGATAACGTAGAATTATAGGATTCCTTGTTTATTCTTTAATGTTTTTACAAAGCTTCTATCAACTTACTCTGTCTGTCTGTCTGTCTGGTAAAAAGCGTGTACACGTTATTTCTCCTAAACCCATTCTCGGGTCAAGTTGAAATTTCGCAAAATTATACATTGGCAAAGACAAGACATGAATCTATATAAAATAGGTAACCAATTAGACAATTAATTACTGGTAATTCATTATTTTGTTTAATAACAAAGGTAAACTAATACATCAGTATTCTCAAGAATCGCTAAATTTGTTGGGTTTAGTCTATTAAATGATTAACTCTATTTCTCACTCACGCATTCTCCAATAACGTTGAAACATTTAAACAATTATTTATTGTACCTAACAAAACATGAATCAGTAAACACAAATCCAATGTCAATTAAGTATTGCTAATTAAATATTTTGTTTGATATCGAATAAGAGAAATAACTTATACATGATTGGTAGATATTGTGTTAAAGGACGAAGTTCTTTACTTTTAGATAAGCTTTATTTTTCTAAAAAATGTTGTTTTGTTGTCATAATAAAGTTTGCATAGCGGATTTTATTGTTACTTAAAATGCCCATTTATGAGTTGTAAGAATCGTATCAGCCTTAACCACTTTATCTTTAATAGCGAAACAATGTTTTTAAAGTTTGGAATCGAAAATAGACTTTCGACCCTACCACAATAGTAATCCATCACTTTCTCTCTCTTCCTCTTCTTTGTTTATTTCTTACTTTATTTGTTGTAACAAGGGCTAGATACATGCATGGCGGCGCCCATCCCTCTCTCCATGCTTGACCACAGCCGAGTACCTCCAATTAGGAATTAGGTGGTTCGCCTTGGTTCTGAACATGTGACCGTTGTAGTCCATCCTTGGACTTCCGCCCTGGCCGGTGACTTTAGTCAAGAAGACCTTCCCCCCCCCCCCCCCCCCCCATGGTTTAGTCCGCCAGCTGAAACGGTTTTTCTGGGCATGGCGCTTGGAGCCACATCTGAGAGATTTAGGCGTTGGAAGGGAGACCAGTGAGGCCGTTCACCTAAAGGTGCAGCATGCCGGACCCCCTTCCAGTACCCTTAAGCCCCAGAGAAAGCGATTCGGAGACCACATTAAAGAAAGGACGGGCCTGCCATTGAAAGAGGCTCTATCCAAGGCAAAAGACAGACATGAATGGAGAAAGACGGACGACAAATCTTGCCTAGTGCTCCAGCGGTGCAACAGAATAGGGGATAGGTGCAGGTTATGTTAGCAAAAACCTTTTCCCAAGTAGCAAACGTGACTAAGCCGAGGGTTCAAACCACCAAACCACCACAATGTCTAGAACATTAAACATGTAACAGCCAGGAGTAATAACAAAATATTTTGTAGGAAGTCATCAATGGTCTGGTAGGTACAGTCAATAAAATCTTTGTAATTCTATGACTCGATATTGTATTCGAGGTTGTCACACTTAGAAATAGTTTTAAACTGCCAACTTGAAAGCAAAATTAGACATGACAATTTTTTTTGGACTTTATAGATTACTCTAATTACCTTGGGCTCTTCTGATTAGAAAGATAATGACAACAATCAGTACTATTATAATAGCTGACAAAATAACACCTGTGGATAGAAAAGTGGGAATAGTAAACAAGTAGTTCTTTTAACAAAAGAAAGATGTGGGTTTTTTTTCAATACTAAGTTACGGCCTTAGGCATAGATAAACTAGGAAGTCTCCAGGGGCCTCGGAACGATGATGGCCTCACACAGGACTCAAAACATTTATTTAGAGAAGAAATAGCGAGACTTGTGTTATTGTTGGAGTGCATTAGCCAAAGTTTTAAATAAATGGCGTAATTATATTTTTTCGCTGTTTATTTTCTATTTTTCTTTGTCATTTGGGGCCACCAAATTCACTTCGCCTAGGGCCTCCAATTATCTAAGGCCGGCACTGATATCTACTATAAACACAGGCTCTCACTGACATAGAGGAGAGCAACTGGCAGCTGATAGTCTCTAAATAAGACAGCTAGGGAGCTCTCACGAAGGTCGCGATTCACACAGAAGGGCATTTGTCGAAGACAGACGCATAAATCAGAAACTTTCATTTCAAACTTTGCCTAGATCAAAAGGACCAAATTATGAATGTTTAGTTTCCATTAATTTATTCATGTTTCTGTATTACCATTATGTAATTGTTTTAAGATAATGAAAACCCTTTGTCTGTTAAAAAAAAAAATCACGCAACAAACAATTTTTTCATTACAAGGTATAAGTACCTGGAAGTACTAACGGTCTTAAGAATCCTAACGTTTTCTTCTTACTAAAATGACCAAAGTATGCCTTGAACAAAGTTACCAAATATGCCTTGACCAAAATGACCAAATTTGCCTTGACCACAATGACCATACTATGCCTTGACTTTGGTTATAAAACCATGTCCCGAGATCGCCCTCTCTTACGATGTTCGCTGGTTCTTTGATTGTTTTTCGAATCTTAGACATTGCATCTCTTTAGTTCATGAATGTGCCTTTTTTTTTGGTTATTTTTTGAGCATGCCAAAAACAAAGGAACATTTTTTTATTGCGAGCCTAAATTTTAGAAAGAAATTTTAGAAAGTTTGCATGAAATCTGAAATTATCACAATGAAGCTATTTCAACCATCCCAGTGGCGCTACAGCCCATGTCTACTTTAGAACATTTTCATTTGGATTTGTCCTGGACTTTACGTCTCCATGCGGGGCTTTTAGCTGTTGTAAATCTGCCTCTACTTCATCAAGCCATCGTTCTCATGGTCTCCCTTTGTGGCGCCTGACTCAGGGTTTTTGTCGTGAACAATCTTTGCTCCTCTGTTCTCTGGTATTTTTTCGAAGTGACCTGCCCCCCCCCCCCAACATGATCTGTTCCTTTTATTTCCGTCCCTATTAAGGGGGTCTTCATAGAGCTGGTCTATTTCTTGTTTTCTACAAGCCCTCCATCCCGTTTCGTCATTGATGTTGTACAATTTTTCTGAGGATTTTCCTTTCCAAAGTATTTAGCAGATTTTCTGTGGATGTTGTCAGCTTCTATTGCTATGTATAAATTCAAGCTGAGAGTATCTTGATAATTGTTTATCGCAGCCTATTTCAAAATTAAAGATAGTTATTCTCAAGAGTGAACGATGGCGTCATCATCAATCTATTTCTCACACAGATTTTTCTAGACTACAATAATAAATATAGGAAGATGCCAAAATTACACCTTCTCTGAGCATGCGAAATGAAATTGGGAAAAATGGAGTTCGATCAGCCATTGTACAACTTTAACTTTGGAACATTGTTTCGTATATTCCTTCAGAGTTGTACATAATGTACTTCCTAGATGAAACCTCCCGCAGGACAAAGAGGGATGTGTTATGGTGTGTTTTTGTTAAAACGGTGACGCTGGTAAGAGGATAGCGATTGGTTATGAATGGTGAAACATAGGTGGCATTGTCGTCACTTGGTCTTAGGGCAGACGACACCAGAACGTAAGACCGTAAGGTTGTGTTATTGTAGTGAGTGAGTTTTTGTCAAGAAATATTGTAACTATTGTATCTGAAGTCTCCTATATTTTTTCGATTTGAAATTAACTTGATTTTATCTTTATTATAAAATAAAGTGTTATCTAGGTTGTTCACAAAAGGAAGATATTTAAGTTATTTGAAGTTTTATTGTTTGTTAAAATGTTTTACATGTTTCGGATGTTCCTTCAGAGTTGAAGATAATTACTTCCTAGTCCAAACCTCCCGCAGGACGACGGGGGATGGGAGCGGGCAGGGTTTTAACCCTGGACCATCGATACATCTGAACGACAGTCCAGCGCGCAAACTGCACGACCAGGAAGCCATCCATATTAGTTAAGATACATTACTCCTACAACGGTTTAGTTGTCTACTAGCAGTTTAGTGCTATAAGTCAACGACTGGTAAAAAAAACAGGATGGCATGGGGTAGGGTATGAACCCGGGACCATCGAGATAACCGAACGACAGTCCAGCGGCATAACGCACGACCAGGCAGCCCCCATTGAGAAATAACTGCTAGAGATGATTTAAGTTTCATTAATTCTTGCTGCACCTCACTACATCACAATATTCACTTAAAAGATCTCAAGTCTTTTCAATAGCACAGCATTCTTTAAATCTTGTTTCAATCTCTATGACAGAATATGAGTCGGGCATTAATTACTTTTATTTTCTTATCAGTAGCGTTCATTATACAGACATCCAACAAATATACAACTATTACTAACTAATAACATTGAATGAATTTATTTCAGACAATACTTACCCATGGCTATCATGGATACTGTACTACTGCCTGTGAAAATTTAAATGTCTTGGAGTAATATTTAATTTGTATATAAGTGACTTACTTTAAAATATAATAGGGGATGGGCTTGGGGGGTATATATTTTACTAAATAGAAATACAAAACAAAATACAATAATGTACAGTCATTATATCGATGTGTGGTGGCTATGTCAAATGCTTGACTTGCGTACCCAGGGATCTTGAGTTCAAATGCCGGTAAAGACTGAGATTTTGAACTTCGGAATTTTTAGGAGGGCCACCAAATTTCTTTGCGCTGGGAAGTAAAGGAGAGTTATTGTTGTGCTGACTGCACGGCATTCTCGTAAACTGTCGGCCATCGTATGGTCTGAAATGGGTACCTATACCTTTACTTACATGGATACAAGGAAAGGTTAAATTCTACACTCAAGTGGCGCAATAAGCGCCTCGTTAACGGGAATGATTCCAATGCTATACTTTTTGAATTACAGAACTTAGGTTGTGGGTGTGGCTCATTTCATCTATGCCTATGGACCCGTATGGTGCGTAGGCCACCAACCAGCTCCAGGTGTCTTGATTCTGGTATAGTCTGCCAAACTGCCCCCCTTCCCCACGTCTTGCATTGTATCTGCTTTGTATCTGCATTGTATCTGTTTCCATATCTTGGCGCCATGCTTTTCTGGGCTGTTTATTTCTTTCCTATAGGAAGACCTGTGTATTGTAGTATGCAGGTTTGCGAAGAGAGTGTGGCCTATTTAGTTTGGTAATAATGACTTGAATTGGTGGCATTACTTAAAAGGTATTTCGAGGATTTTCATATCTCTGGAAATGTGACTCAAACTTATCTCTTTCGGATCTATCTTTTTTTTTTTTGTTGTTGTTGTGGTAAGCGCAATTTTTTTTTTTCGATAATGCTTTTTTTTTTAAGCATTTCAGATACATTGAGCTACCAAATAATCAAACTTGTACTCGAAGGGGGGAGAGCAGTCCATTAAAGTACAATAATAAAAATGGGCGTCATCTTTTTATAGTGGCTTCTTATTATATCAACATTTCACTTTTCTTTTTCTTAACTCTTTCTCTCCGTAATTTTTTGTTTCTCGTTCCTATAGCAGTATTCGTTTTTTCTCATTTTTATTTCATTTTTCTGTTAGGGTTAAACTTCAATATTTTTTTTATGTCCTGAGAAAATGTTCTATGTGGTATTGAATTGTAAGAGAATGCATGCTCTTTCGACAATAAACACAAATTATTTTTATGAATCCAAAAATCAATTTAGTTTAAAGGGAGTTAAATCAACATTGGCATTGTTAATTAGGAGAGAAGGTGTTAAACCCTGCCTCAAGTAAACCAACCAAGCAATTGTACAGACATGTTTTCACACGCTTTACGGTTTCGTAGTCCAAACCTCTTGATCTTTTTCACGAGTAGCTCTGATACAATTAGACAGAGTAAGGAATGCATGAGTTCTTGTAAAGTTCAGTTCTTGCCTAAATTGACTGACGTCGCCCATTTCCAGGCACTTTGACCTAGTCTCACAGAGCCTGTCACTGTTCTGATA
The DNA here is from genome assembly GCA_036873155.1 of Biomphalaria sudanica. NCBI lineage: Eukaryota > Metazoa > Mollusca > Gastropoda > Planorbidae > Biomphalaria > Biomphalaria sudanica. The sequence goes on along the minus strand of JAZGLO010000790.1, from coordinate 114,870 downwards.
TGATTATTCGAATGTACTATTATTATTTTTATGCAAATTAAGTTGTAAAGGGTTAAACATTCAATCTCAATTTATCACTGCGTACATTTCAAAGCGTGGTTTTCACGAGCCTTTGTGTCGCTGTTTTATAGAGGCATCAATTATACTCAAGCAGAAGACATCATTTGAATTAATTCTAAAGAAAAAGAAAAAGGAAAATTATATTTGATTTTAGAGGATCTTTCTGGTAACAGAATATAATCTATAACAGCATAACAATGAAATTTGACTTATTACTTTATGTAACATATTCCTTCTCACATACAAATAAGTATGTACAAACCTTGAACCGAATGTGTATTGACTGTGAAACGATGGGACTTACTTAGTGGTAAAGCGATTGGCTTCCTAAGTGAGTGGCGTTATGTTCGAACCTCGGTGAAGACTGGAATTTTAAACTTCGGGAGTTTTATAACGCCCCTGAGTCCACCCAACTCTAATTGGTACCTGACATTAGCTTGGGAAAGTAAAGGCGGTTAGTCGTTGTGCTGGCCAGATGAAACCATCATTAAACGATTGCTAGGTCTGAAAAGGATATTTTATTTGTTATCTTCATGATTTCAATAGACAGTGTTCGCAATTTTTAAGCATTTCGAGAGTTGAGATGTAATGTGTGCGTGTATTTGTGTGTGTAGATATATATGTGTATAAGCGTATGTCTGTCACACATTTCTAGTTGCTAATATCCTTTTGAATTTGCAGCATCAAAATATTTTGTTACTTTATTAAAAAGAATTGACACAATATTTCATTAACAGATATCTAAGTGTAGACAGAACAAAGATCTTTATTTTGAAGTGTGGACACTTTTATAATAAGAATCATTAATATAGTCGTAGTGTGATTCTGCTACTGGCTGGTCATAAGTGTGCGGTTCTCTTTGAACTGATTTTTTCATGCAGGCGCCTTTACCTGAAACAAAGCAAGATGGTTAAAATCATTGACTGCATCTTAATGATTGATTGTATTTACTTCTTTAATGATTGATGGTAATTACTTCTTAATGATTGATGGTAATTACTTCTTAATGATTGATGGTAATTACTTCTTAATGATTGATGTTAATTACTTCTTAATGATTGATGGTAATTACTTCTTAATGATTGATGGTAATTACTTTCTAATGAGTTCATCATATTCACTTTGTATCATGTATGATATTGTAACTCCAAAAATTCTTATTGATAAAAGTCGACAGTTTGGCGACGAATAGACGTAGTTACAATGGAGAGGGTGGCTGTTTCCTCTAGAATTTTTTGAGACATCTTTGATGAAAATGTTTACATCTAGTAGGGTTGTGAGACTAATGTTTCGTATGGCCCGTTGAGTTAATGCATCAGCTAAAATCAGCCAAAATCTCCTGCAGAGATGCAATCTTGACTTCCACCAGGGCTTCATCTCACCACCTTTGCAATAATTGTCTATAGCGTAGACCAGTTATACTCAAACCTAATTCGACCTGTGTGCCATTTTATTATCCGTCAGGGGCAACATGAACAAAAAGGTAAAAAAATGAAATAAAAATTCACCTGAAACTATTTAATATATTGCATTAGTATCTACATTAATTAAAGAGATAAGTAAAGTCTATCCTTCTTTATGCGTCTGGAAATGGCTTCAGTTCTCCAATTAAAATGTGAGCACTATTGCAGCTACCTTTACCAACTTATTTTGTTGTATTTTTTGGTAAATATCAATCCTCCAATCTCTAGGTATAAGTAAACTGTCTTTTATACGCGGCTTAAACCATTTGTTTCTTTATTGCTTTTTTTTAAAACAGACACAAATTCTTTGCAAATCAAATATGTTGTCTTATTATCATGTTCCACAAAAAAGTAAAGATCCGTTTTTCCTGGTATATTCCCATTTCATAAACTCTTAAACGCACAATTGTTAAAGGTCATGGTAACCAATCCATCAGAGAAAAAGTGAGGGCCCTAACGAAGGTAAATGTACATTTTCAACGATTTGGAGGGGGGGTGTCTACTTTTTGTTCCGACGTTTCGGCGGGCCTGATGTAACAACGTCGGGGGGGGGGGGCCGATTCAGGCCCTCGAGCCGTACTTTGGCCATCATTGACTATAGCATCTAATTAGGACTAATTTTTTTTTCCTTCAATAGTTTGTGAACATTTGAACTCGTGGTTGACAGAGTATAGATCCATCCTATAAAATCAAAGAATCGATAGTTGTGCTCCTCTTGTAATTAAGCGTGTAGCCAATCACACAAAGACACGCTGATGTAAAAGGTGTTTGGAGCCTCCATGGTCGTGTGGTAAGCGCGCTTGAGTTTCGTTCAGTCGTCTCGATGGCCATACCCTGCCCTTTGCCTTCCCTGGTCGTCCTGAGGAAGGTTTTGAACGAGGAAGTAAATTATCTTTAACTCCGAAGGAGGATCTGAAACATTGTTAAACATTTTACAAACAGTTTTACAAAAGTGAAATCCTCTTCAAATGACTCCTAGTTACCTTGATTTCTTCGATTAACGAGGAGGATGACTACAAACTGTACAATTATGATTGCAGATAAAATAACACCTGTGGATATAGTGTGAGTATGGTTATAAGGGTTGAACATTAGAAAGTATGTAATTGAGATTTTTTTTTTATTTGAAATTGTTTTCACAAATTTAAATATCATTCATTAATTATATATATATATGCCAGACAAACGCCTTCCCTAACGACTTCTGTATGGGGAGTTGTGTGCAGGAAAGCGCTCCAACGGAGGCCAATACAAGCGCTAAAAGACACTCTCAAGAGCTCCTTCAAGGAATGCGATATCGACATTCACAGCTGGGAAGCACTAGCTCTGGATCGCTCCTCACGGCGTGAAGCTGTGAGTCTCGGAGTCTCAAGATTTGAAGCAAGAAGAGTGGCCAGGGTGATAGAGCGCCGAATCAATAAAAAGTTGAGTGAAGAAGAAGGCCTATCTGCAACTGACCAAACCGACCCATGCCACGTATGCAGCCGGTTTTTTAAAGCGAGGAGCTATATATATATAAATATTAGACACATCTTTGATGAAAAAGTTTAAATATTGTTAGGTTGTGAGACTAATGTTATGTATGGCCCGTTATACGTGTATATATGTGTGATAGAGTGTGTGTAATTACGCGCGTGTGTGTGTAAGAGGCAGGTAGCTCCATAATTTTCAAGTTCTAGTCGCGCACACATCAAAACAAAAAAACAAAAAAACAACATAATATGACAAAAAAATCAAATGATATATTAGTTTACAGTCTCCTTACCCATAACTATCATAGGAACTGTGTTACTGGCTGTGGAAACAAAAGAATCATATAAAACATTATTATAAGAAAAACTAATTGTTTTAAACCAAAGATTGAAGTTTTAGTATTCATTTTATCCAAAGATACAGCAAGCTGATTTTTCTTTCTTCTTTTTCAATAGATAATATATATACAGAGACGAATGGCCCCAGGAACTCTTCATTTTCAGTATTTGCTTTTAAATATAGTACATTCCTTGGCTTTTGGTAAGGGGTGTAATCAAGACCAATCGTTATAGAACGCCTGTCACCTGGGAACGAGCTATTAGTCTAAGCTGCCTACAGGCTGTGACGTTTGCAGGTCAGTGTTGAGGCCTTTTATAACGATTGGTCCCGGTTTAGTGAATTGCGCATGCGTCCAGTCTCTCTTCTCTTTCTCTCTTCACCTCACTAATGTCATCCAATGAAATGCTTTGCAATATTTAGGGACCAAATCAGTGTGACAAATCGTCTGCTGAGCAATAATAATCGACCTCATTAGATTATGCACATGGTATTTAATTTATTTCTTGCCATGTTAATCGCCATAACACGTAAATGATGTGTGACTGTGTAGAGATTTTTAAAAAAATATTTTAGAAATAAAAAAAAATTGTCTTTATGTAATGAAAATAGAACTTACCAGTGTCGGTAACTCTTTCTAAAGTATTCAAAATATTTGGCTGTGTTCCTCTTGTTGGTTTTGTCACAGCTGATGTAAAAGTTCTGTTTGTTGTTTTTGTCGTTAGGGTAACCGTGTTTGTCGTTAAGGTAACCGTGTTTGTCGTTGGGGTAACCGTTGTGCTGACAATGTCTGTATTAAAAGAGATATACATACTTATGCTGGCATTCATTAAAAATAATAAAATCATTAAACAAATGTCATACATATATTCTTATCATCATCTCATCATCTGTCCCTTGACTTTTGTCCTAGGGGTGCTGTGACAGTTCGAGTCACCTTCAGTGAAGTCCAGTAGGGCATCGGCGCCGTAGGCGCCATTATCCCGTTGATGGTTAGAAAGGCTTTTATCTGACCACCAGGCCTGGACATGGGGCTCTTCACCCCTGTCCTGTCTGAGGGCCCCCAACGGTAAACGGCCATAACAGTTCCCTGACTGGGCGAAACCGACCGTGCCGTGTACATAGCGCACCGTTCCCGGTCCTGGACCCACTCGCTACAAGTGGCCGAGAACAGTGCTGCTACGGGGAGCTTGTCTCATATTCCTATACTGTAACCGCCGCTATTCCGTGCAGGGACCGCCATTCCAGCTAACGGGACACTGATGACGGCCCCCATGTGGAACGGCGCGTCGGACTTTTAGGACTGTGTTCCGGGCGTTCTTTCCATCCCAACCCCGAGTGAGAGAAAAAAAACAAAAGCTCACCCAGGGAAGCCCGGCCGGGCCTGGTTTGCTACTCGTTCTTAGCCTATCTAGTCTCCACCCACTAGACGTTTCCACCGGAGGGCCACGCTGAGGCGACGGGTAGCTGGAATTCCTCCGGGTTCGAGTCACCAGATCGGTCCACCTTTTTCCCGTCAACAGCTGTACTTAGCAGGATATCAAAGAGAGAGATCGATCAATTCTTTATGTATCCAGCAAGGTTTTATTCGGACGACCCTTTTTTCGTGCTCCCTCCACAGTAAGAAAGACTTTTGACAGTGAGACATGTCTTACAATTTGACCAAGCCAGCTCTGCTTTAGTCGAGTTGATATGAGCTTAATAATACTTTAAAAAAAAACTGTAGAAACCAGTACGGCTTCTAAACATATTGAAAAAAAAAATCTAAGATAAGATAATTTTTATTGATCCAATCAAATGGAAATTCAGTTTGACTACATTTGACAACCTCAGAGTAACTACTCTACAAGAATAACAAACATTCGAACAACATTCACACACGAAACACATACACACTCACAACCAGCGCTTTATGAATTAGACTTCTATGTACTTCTCGATGACGACAGATGATCTTGTAACACTCTGACCGAAAGTGGGTTAAAGGAGTTGTTAAATCTTTCTGTTTTAGTCCTAATGGAAAGGAAACGACCACTTGTTTCAGATCTTATGTAACAGTGGTTTAATGGGTGCAGGTTGTCTTTAAAAATCGTGAGTGTTTTGGAAAGGCATCTTTCATGAAAAAAAAGCACTTTAAGAGATGGTAGCTGTATTCGAGTGATATACGATACTTTGTTAACCTTCACCTTAACATACATGTTATAAGGAAATACTTTTTACTTTTTAACTATTTAGTTGATTTAGTAATTAGAAAAAAGAGAATCATGGTCAAATGTTCAAGTACTTTTTAACTCTAACCTTAACTAATACTTACATAGAATACTGACAGTGTTTGTGACATTACACAGTTGAGTTGTTGAATTGGTGCAAGAACTCGTGGGCTGGAAATCTCTGTTTGTAACAAAACAGGCGATACTGATATTTGGATTGTTTCTGCTTGATCTCAGAAGAACATTGCTTCGATTCCGTACTGTACATCTGTCATCTCCAGGCTGGACAACTATTCTAAAGTATACAATCAAATGTTTCTATTTAAACAACATCTGATGTTTTTAAAACTGGAGGTTATAAATAAAAGATTGATTATAGAAACCAATACATTCACAAGCAATATCGGCCTCATTCAAGTCGGCGCTGCTTAATAAGGCTTCATTTTTCAAAAGCCCCTCGAATTAACCTTTCGAAGAATATGCTATGTTAAATAAAGCTGGTCATCGTGTACCTTATAACTATAAAGTGTGGTGACCCGATAAAATAGCGCGGACAAAAAAGCGCCGACAAAATAGCGCGACATAGCCCGACAAAATAGCGCAAGACAAATTAGCGCGGACTTCTATTTGATGTGTATAAAAGTACCGGATTTATGTTAGTGAGCGTCCTGGACAGTATTTTTGTTGAGATCTCTGTCTTCCTAAATTTTATTAGATCTAGAAGTAGGCCAAATTTGAAGTGAAAGAGAGTAAATATTATTTTATCTCATTCTCTCAGGATTAGTTAAGCTGGCGATCACTTATCTCGCCAAATGTTTGTTTAATCTTATTGGTTCCACCTGCAGATGTAAATACTGCGAAAATCTAGATGACCCTTGATGTTGTAGGGAATTAGTATGACTAGTGGGTGGACAACTGTATTTGTCGCCAAAGATGAACCCTCAGAGTGACTCCAAGATTTCCGATAGCATTATGGAATGTTAGAGATCGAGTGCAGACAATCTACCACGAACAAACAATTCAGTGGCGGGATGACATCGTGCATTTCAGCTGTCCATTGACACTTTTGAAAAATATCAATTACATTCTTCAAGCCTGTAACATCCAACGAGAAAAAAAGACATCAATCTGGAAGTTTGCCAAATGTCACCTTAACTTTCTTGATCCTGCCTTCTAGGCTACTTCTTCTTCTTGAAACTGTCAGAGCCTTCAGCTCAACTTTATCTCTAAGCCAGCAAAAGTGAACAAGAGCTCCCTCTCGCCGGCCTGAATGAGAACAGTGTACACTGTTCTTTCTGACGGGTGGGTCAGACTCGCGGCAAGAGGCCGCATACACTAAGACCCCCGCCATTTTCCTTTTCTATACCAGGCTAACCGTGCAGGAGACGCCATTTATGTAACGGCCCCTTGAGGAACAGTGCCTGGATTGTGAAAAGGTTGTGGGAGCTTTTTTACAACTCCGCACAGTGCAATGAGAATGCTATCGCACCCCCTTAGGCACCCCCACGGGAGTCTTGTTTTGCTACCCTTTAGCCTAATCGTTTCCTCTTACGATCGTTTCCACCCAGGCGCCACTATGAGGCAGGGTAGCATGCCCCGGTCTTCTAGGCTACAATCTTGATCCATTCAAGTCGATTTCAATAAGGAAATAAATTTTTACAATCACCGCTTTGTTATAAGCCCTTTTCAATAATGGTCGCGTTAATTACTGACAGGAATCCAAAGAGTATGAAAAGCCATAGAAATGTTACATTTAAATTACTTTCATCGTACCATAAGTGCTGCTGGTAACAATGTCATCAGGTGACGGAGTAAATGGTATTCCCTTCTGGTAAGTTCTCCAAACAATCTGCCCAACATTTGGATAGCCCAGAGTAGCAGTGCATGAGACATTGATGTTTGAGTTTTCTATAACCTCTGTCTGGTCAATGGTTAACTCCGGAATTGAGGGAGGTACTGAAGATAAAAAAAAAAGTTTCTATAATGCAATTTTATTTTATAATTTATGTTAAATATATTTGAATTTTAAACATTGTTCTGTTACTTCTGGGCTTGTTTTTCTGTTTGCCAGCCACGTTATCAGCACTTCTTAATTATTCTTGAATGGCAAAAGTTAATTAAGCATTATCTTATCTTCTTATCTTATATGATACAGACGTTACTACAAAAAAGAAGATGATTACGTCCTACGCGTCATGCATTTAGTCATGCATATTAACCAATGACCCAAATTCTGCCAAGTCACTGGTTTTCCAAGCTAGCTCAGGCAATCCATTCCATACTCTAATAGCACTAGGGAAGAAGGAGTATTTGTACAAATTTGTCCTAGCATATGGGACGAGGAATGTGCCTTTATTTTTGTGTCTTTCTGAGTATTTTATTAGATTATGTTTTTGTATTTGAAGGTTATGGTTCGGTGTTTTATGTATAATTGCTACTTTACTTTTAAGTCTTCTATCCCGAAGGCTTTCTAAATTTAGCGATTTTACTAAAGGTGTTTCTCTATTCGTTTGATATGAATCTCACTTCTCTATTTTATTATTTTATGTCTGTTCCAGTTTCTTAATGTTTTATTGAGTTGAGGGCTCCCATCAGAGGAGGCATAGTCTATTGTTGCCCTAAGCAACGTTAAGGGCAGATGAAACTTGGAAAAAAAATTTTTTTTTTCAAAATTATGTCAATTGAGTTTTAACTATAATAAAAAACTGTATCCAATTCTGAATAATTTATTAGTATCTGTTTTTAGAAACAATGTTAATAAATATTTAATATAAAAACATGACGAATTTTTTTTTTTGCCTCATTAAATATGCATAGACAGTGTCTAGTTTTCAAAACACTATAACTTTTTTCTAATTTATCCGATTTAAATTTCTTTTTCACTGTTACAGTTACTTTATTAAGATAAAATGCATTTTTTAAAAAGACTTATTTTAGTTGAAAGCTTAAATTTCATTAATTGAAATTAAATAGTCTCTCTATCCAACCAAACAGAACGTTCTTACAAAGCCTATTTGGCAGCCATTTTGTTGACAAATTCTCTACACGTTTTTGTGTCATGTTCTGTGACATTTCATTTCTCTACATGTGTGTTCATATTTTTTTTTGACTAATTTACCTTATTTTTGTAAGAAATTTCACTTTGTTAAGGTTATTTTATTTTTAAGTATTTTTTTCATCATTAAATGATCCCATCCAAAGATATATACACTTAAATAGTGACAGATTTGTTGATATTTCAATTGGAGTTTTAACTTACCCTTAAATAACATTTTAGTTATATGTTCTTATTTGATTCATAGAAATTTCTTTTAATAAACCCTAATGGTTTGATTTTTTTGATAGTCTCATCAATGTGCATTTCAATACAAATATCTACTTCAGCCTTATAAAATAATACTTTTGAGAATATTTCTATGTCAGTGTTTTAAAAAAATGAGCGCATGCAAAGTTAGAAGCACTTTAACATTAAAATTTAGTTCTTCCAGTTTTTTGACCATACTGAGAATCTATAGCTATAGCTCGTTTTGTTTTATACGCTTTAAATCAAAGGATATAACTCTATTATTATTGCTAGCATAGTAAACACTGAGTTATCGAAGTATGTCATTGATCAGAAGCAGCAAGATATTGAAAGTGTGAGTCGATTTAGTCTGTTTCAGAGGGGTTCATCTAATTGCATAGTAGAGAAGATTTTGTTTGTGTTCACGGAAGAAGATTGAGTTTGTTAGTGTTGTGATTTAGTACAACAACAGCTGTTGAAAGTGGTCATAAAGCATGTACTTGTATAGTTGTAAAATGTTTTCCATGTTTCAGATGCTACCTCAGAGGTAGAGGTAGAGATAATTCACTCCCTAGTCCAAGCCTCTCATAGGACGACGGGGGTGAGCAACGGGCAGGGTATGAACCCTGGACCAGTGTGCCTACCGCACGATAAGGCAGCCATTTAAATATATGTCCAGAACATTTGAAGAAAATATCATTTTATATCAATAGAGATCTCTGTTGCAGGCTTTTTTGTTTGTTTCTGGTTTATATGCATTTATAGAATGAAAGTACAGCTGCAACAAAGAGAATTTCTAATATCGATCACTATAATTAAATAAACGTATAGCCACACTGATAGTAATGAATGTGCGACATCGTCTGAATTTAAATTTCTATAACATTATGGGCTAAAAAAAGGTTTACTTTTTAGTCTTAAAAAGGCATCTGCTTGTTTGACTCCAGCTGCGTGAGAAAGCACAACTTGACAGGTGTAGGTTGATTCGTCTGAACATTCTAAGCTGTCAATATTCATGGAAATATCTCCAAGGCTAATAATAGTTATGGTGAACCTATCTGAAAGCGTTGGGTTATTTTTTGTACACGAGAGTGGATAATCACAAGAAAAATAGACTGTGCCATTTTTCATGATATTTAGCGCACTAACAGATTCATTGGCGTTGTATGTCCAGACACAGTTCAGAATGGCACTTCTCCCTTTAATGTTGTTCGTTGGATACGTCAGCATTGATCGAACATCCAGGCCAGTGATGCCAATAATGGTTGTAAGCGCACCTAGAAAATATTAGAGGATAATGAATGAGAAATCAGTGATGTTTAACTAATACTTTTTATTTTTATTTGTTACATATATAAAAATAATTTTGATCTATGTTAAAGTGTATAATCTGTACCACGATATAAGTGTTTATCAGAGTGTGGTATACGAACTAGCAGGGGTGCATTAAAAGTTCACTTTGCTGATTTAAAAAAACAAACTATCCACTAATTATATTTAATTAATAAATATATGTGTTAAATGGATATGTTTTAAATCACATTTTATTTATTATTTCATTGTATATGTTTGTACACATTTTAACTGGTGTTATTACAAAGCTTATATCAATTCACTCTGTTCCGTCTGTCTGTCTGTCTGTCCGGTACATTTTTGTACACCTTATTTCTCCTACTTCCCAATCACAAATGAAGTTGAAACTTTGCCCATTTAAGTTATTGCTCCCTTTACGTAACAGAACGAATTTAAAAAAAACTAATTAACAAATTAATTAATTAGTGGTTTTTTAATTATTTGTTTAGAAAGCGCGCTGGCTGAGCGGTATAGCCCTTGGCTTCTGAACCGGGGGTTCCGGGTTCGAGTTCTTGTACAGATTGTTTTTTTGTGTGTATATTTCTGAGTCTTTGGGCACCTCTGTTGTCATGGCATTTGCTGGTCGTCGTGCTGGTCATATTGACAACATTGAGGCCACAGAAACAGATGACCTGTACATCTGCCCTATAGATCATAAGGTATGAAAGGGGAACTTTTAATTATTTTGTTTGTTATCAATAAGGTACATCCTTCAGTAATGACAGATATGATTCTTTAATGTAGAATCTTTTAGATAAGCTTGGTTTTTCAAACAGAATTTCTTATATGTTTTCTTGTTTTACATAATGTGAACACGTCTTACAAATATCAGAAAATGGTGAAACGTTCTTTGTTTTATGACATAGTGATTAAAAATAAATTTTGCACTACACTCTAGAAACTCAACGACGCAAGTACTTAAACTGATCATCTGTAAACGATGTTCCAGTGTGTAACTAGATATATCAGTCCTCTTTTATGAATTCAGTATTTTGAGGTGTTCTTCTTCCTTATCTTGTGGTAATGCACAAAACATTGCCTCTAGGTTCATAAAGATAGTATTATTATTTTTTTATTGAAAGGGATTAATTTTCATTCTCTGGCACTGCTAGGGTCGAATGTGTCTGTGAAGTCAATTGTTATTATCTCCCCTCGGTTGATGGGTGAATTGTTGTATTAGATAGTTTCTTTAGTTGCTTCATTTCTAATCTTAAGTTTTCAAATTCTCTTCGTTGTTCAGTGTCAGTTTTTCCTATGTCATTGATGGTTGCGGACCTCTCTTTTTTTTAGTTGATAAACAGTAAATCTGAGCTATAGGTCAATCATATTATAGAAGGTGATCGGTTGACTCGAGGATCTCTTTTGGCGAGTATTTGTGGCAAGGATGCGTATCTTTCTTAATCATATTATTTGTCAAAGCCAGATGTTGATGTATTTATTTCTCTTCTTGATTTTCTTTTAAAGATATGAGCTAATACTAAATTTTCTGGCACTGGAATTTAGTTAGAGGGAAACAATATTCATTCATTTATTAATGGTGCTATTATTATTATTATTATGTCAGAAACGAACGAACGAGTAGTCATTCTCTAGCGCTGCCAGGGTCAAGTTTCGTTAAAGGGAAACAAAATTCATCGTAGTCCCTTTATCAGTTTCCACTGTGAAATTTTCTGGTGATGTGGCTGGTCTGCAGCAGGACCGCCCTCTGACAGGCAACGAAAATGTTCCTAGAAATGCCAAGGGCCTTGAAGTAATCTGTGAGGTCAGTTGTTATTATCCCCTCGGTTGATATGAAAAAGGGGTATATTGTTGTTTTAGACAAATTCCATAAAAGCTTAATCACTAAGCCTACGTTCTTATATTGTCGTTGTTTTTCTATCTTATTTTTACTTAAATTATGAGACAGTGGTACGGCGATGTCTACAATGGAAGCGTTTTTTTTTTTTTTTTATCAACGAACAGAAGATCCAGGCGATTGAAATCTGCCGTTTTGTCGGTCAGAATAGGCCTATCCCAGAACAACAGATGTTTAGTAGACTCGAGAACCTCTTGTGGCGAGAATTATTATTATTATTATCATTATTATTATTATTATTCAAATAGTAAATCTATAGCTATTACATTTGACAGATGTACAATGGGATATTATTTATTTTGAAATTCAGTATCACATTGAAATGAACAAAGGAAAGGTTAACTTACCAGCTAAAAATATTTTGAAACACATAAAATGTTCATACATGGTTAGAGCTCCTTATCTCTATGGCTCTATTGCACTGTAAATCATTGCTGAGATTTCCGATTGTATATCAAGTTTGCATGGACACATTCTGAGGCATGACACATTTTATGAATTTTATCCCCTCACAAAAAAACCTGTAGTTGAAAAAAATTCGGATTTTTTGTTTATCAATTAGTGAAACACAAATATATCAGGCACATAGAAAACAAAATGACTGATAACTTCGGCACATAGAAAACAAAATGAGTGATAACTTCGGCACATAGAAAACAAAATGACTGATAACTTCGGCACATAGAAAACAAAATGAGTGATAACTTCGGCACATGGAAAACAAAATGACTGATAACTTCGGCACATAGAAAACAAAATGACTGATAACTTCGGCACATAGAAAACAAAATGACTGATAACTTCGGCACATAGAAAACAAAATGACTGATAACTTCGCCACATAGAAAAAAATGACTGATAACTTCGGCACATGGAAAACAAAATGACTGATAACTTCGGCACATAGAAAACAAAATGACTGATAACTTCGGCACATAGAAAACAAAATGACTGATAACTTCTGCACATAGAAAACAAAATGACTGATAACTTCGGCACATAGAAAACAAAATGACTGATAACTTCGGCACATAGAAAACAAAATGACTGATAACTTCGCCACATAGAAAAAAAATGACTGATAACTTCGCCACATAGAAAAAAAATGACTGATAACTTCGGCACATGGAAAACAAAATGACTGATAACTTCGGCACATAGAAAACAAAATGACTGATAACTTCGGCACATAGAAAACAAAATGACTGATAACTTCTGCACATAGAAAACAAAATGACTGATAACTTCGGCACATAGAAAACAAAATGAGTGATAACTTCGGCACATAGAAAACAAAATGACTGATAACTTCGGCACATAGAAAACAAAATGAGTGATAACTTCGGCACATGGAAAACAAAATGACTGATAACTTCGGCACATAGAAAACAAAATGACTGATAACTTCGGCACATAGAAAACCAAATGAGTGATAACTTCGGGACATAGAAAACAAAATAAGTGATAACTTTGGGACATAGAAAACAAAATAAGTGATAACTTAACTTAGGAGTTTGGAGAGTAGGAGGACATTTCCTCCGCATGAATATTCAAATGTTCTTTCACAGAGGTGAATTTTTTTCTGTCTGCAAATTTGAAGTTTCATTTTTCATTGCTATTTTCATTTTAGTAGCTCTGTCTTTGTTATTGATATATCTATACATGCACATGCTGACGATGTCATTTCCTCTAAATACTGGGTATTCATGACTGCAAAGTTTTGATACTGCTATCCCGGAGGATTCCAGCTACCCGTCGCCTCAGCGTGGCCCCTCCGGTGGTAAAGGTCTAGTAGTGGAACTAGATAGGGTAAGCACGTGTAGTGAACCAGGCCCGGCCGGGCTTCCTTGGGTGAGCTTTTGTTGTTTTTCTTTCGCTCGGGGTTGGGATGGAAAAACAACCCGGAACCCAGTCCAAAAAGTCCGCCACGCCGTTCCACAATGCTTTACACAGGCATTGATTTGGGTCTCTTCCAGACACAACTGTCGTTCACACAGGTTTTGTTTTTTTTTACTGTTTGACGTTCATTTTTTTTTTCAAACTTAAGAGCTCGAAGAGCCTTCGGCTCAGCTCTTAAAACGATCTGACGGTTAATGCTACTTATGACGAATATACTTTAAATAAATGTGAGAGAAATACTTATTGGATTAAAACTTAATGTAACTCTTATTACCAAGTTTCTATCAACTCACTCTGTCTGTTTTGTAAAATGGTTGCACACGTTATTTCCCCTACTCCCAGTCTCGGGTCAAGTTGAAATTTTGCATAATTATTTCTTTTACCTGGCAACACAACATCAATAAAAACAAGAAGCCATTAAGTGATTTATTTATTAACCATTGGTGATTACTTATTTTGTTTGGTATCTCTAACTACCATCTAACAAGTGAAAAAATTGTACTTGATAGATGTGGCGGTATAATTAAATTAGTTCCCTTGAGGAATCTGCAGTGAACATTTTTTTATACATTTAAAAAACGATCATGTAAACATTCACCAAGATACCCCCCTTCTTCCCTCCCCCTTTCTCAACTGGTCCAGACAAGTGATAGGATCATAGCGCATAAGCAAGCCAAAGGCTAAACAAAAACGACTGGTCAAAAATAGTTCTAATCTCACAGATTTATTATGTCTCATTGATACAATTACATTTAATATAAGCTAGTTTTTTTTTAAAGTATTTTTTATGTTTTTCTTGTTGTAGCAGTTATGTTGCTAGGCTAATATGATTAGTATTCTTACATTTACCATTTTCATTTAAAATATGTGTTAGGTCTGGTGCTATAAAAATCATGGAATGGGCTGCCTGAGTCAGCCAGGAAAACCAATGACTTTGCAGAATTTAAGTTATTGGTTAACATGCATGACTAGATTGACCTAGGAACACGTTTGGAAGTAACGTCTGTATTTTATAAGACAAGGTCTTCTAGTAACCTCGACATTAAGATCGGCCAGCTCTCTTCATCATACACAGTTTCCTTCCGGCTAGTCCCTAGGGATTGTGGGTCTTCTCAGAAAATTGGACGCAAAGTAGGAGACAGCCTCGTTTTCATAGTTCACTTTTAGGTCTCGTCTTGTGTAAAACTTTGTCTCGTGAATATCATGCTAGGTTTGGTAACCGTTTGGTAGACTATTTCTATGCTGTTGCCAAGATCACGTTTTATTTTATGAGTAGGATCCTTCTGAGCCCTCGCTGCTGAGACACGGTTACCCTCCTTTTCAACCTTTATGTATTACCTCCCATGCCTATGTGTTGTTGGCGGTCATTGACCTATAGCACCAAACTGCTGGTAGACAGCTCAACCGCTGTAGGCGTATAGAATCTTTGCTAATAAAACTTGAAATAACTTGAATAAATGTCCTTGTGAACAATACTAAATAGAACTTTATTTCTTTATATAGACACAATTAAGTTGACATGAGATAAAATAAATATACTAGACTTGAGTAAAAATATTTTTTAACACAATCTCATAATGTCATAATACAACATTTCAGTCTCACGTTCTGAAGTGTTCTCTCTTAAGGAAAACAAATGACGACACTGCCACCTATGTTGTAACCAATCGCTAACCTTTTCCCACCGTCACCATAGAAACACACACACACACACACACTTTCCATAACACCATGAGACAACGACATTATTAAGATATTGGCTTTGATGCCAAAATAGAAACAATCTGTCACCTTGAAATTGATTTCTATAATTGCATAGAAAGTGAACATATTTTTCACCTAGAATCTTATTAATAGTTAGACTTGATGAGTAATATAATTAGGTCAGTGTCATAGAGTTCAAACCACAGACCTGTAAATATTATACCTAGTCTGGAAATTGGAAAAAATGTTATCCGATAAATATCATATCACAGACCTATATATATATATATATATTTATAGTTGATTTTAAAAATTAAATTTTTTACTTTCAAAAAAGAAAGAAGTATCCGTTGCATCAGATCTTTGAAAAGTCTAAAATATCATGATGTCGGATTTTCACTATCTTTTCTAGTTTACGAGATCTAAACTGAACGGACGGACGGATAGACAGACATTCCACACAAAACTAATAGCGTCTTTTCCCCTTTCGCGGGCTGCTAAAAATAGTTCATGTCATTATATTGACAAAAATCCTGATGTAAAACTCTCTCTTTATTTCCCTCTCTCTTTCTCTCTCTGTCTCTCTCTCTCTTTCTCTCTCGTTCTCTCTCTCGCTCTCTTAACTTGCAGTTGTATAACTATGTATATCATCAACATAAATGTAGTGAGGATCTGTTACTGTTCGATCATAAACTCTTGGTTCTTTCTTGGTCGCTTTGTTCTCCTTCCGATGCATACCTGAATACAAAGAAATTGTTTGTTGCTTAAATTAATTGAAACACAATTTTTATTCAAACAAATAGGATTCAATCCCTAGGCCATCATGAAGACAGTACAAAGCTAAAATTGTAATACTAGGAAAAAATGTAATCTAAATTCTTGACTTGTTATTCCTGAGATACTGTCCATTACTACTGGATACTTCCTCAACTAAAGAAAACAATAAGAAACTGGAACAGTCACAAAATAGAGCAGTGAGATTCATACCAAACGAATATTCACATTTGACTAGAGTAACACCTTTAGTATAATCACTAAATTTAGAAAGCCTTCAGGACAGAAGACTCAAAAGTAAAGTAGCAATTATACATAAAACACTGAACCATAATCTTCAAATACAAAAACAAAAAACCTAATAAAATTCTTAGAAAAACAAAAAGATGAAAGCACATTCCTCGTTCCATATGCTTGGACAAATTTGTACAAATGCTCCTTCTTCCCTAGTGCTATATTGCATCGACTGAATTGCCAGAGCCTGCCATGAAAACAGTGACTAGTTAGAATTTAAGTCACTGGTGACATGCATAGCTATATTCATGACGGTTAGGGTGCAATCATTATTTTTATTTGAAGTAACGTCTGTATTATATAAGGTAAGATGTTTACTTAGTAAAATTGTGTTTAGTTCGGTTCTGCTTGGGATCGTTTCCCATCTGCAGTAAATAAGCGTTGTCACAGAAATACGTTGAATTGTCACCTAGACACGGGGTGTGAGAAACACTGCTGAAGATCGCTTGACACTCAATGTTACCCTTTACGTGTTGAATCAGACAGTGATTTACTTGATATTCTAATTGATCTAATTACCTTTAACTCTGAACAGAAGATAGATGATCGCAACAAACTGAACAACTATGATTGCAGATAAAATCACACCTGTGGATAAAGACAAGTAAGAGTAGTGAAATTGTAAGGCATTGAACAATGAAAATTAAATATTACAATCTTGTGTAGGTATGACTTGACATAGGATTTCTGTGCTACGTATTTGTTTTATGATCACTGGAATTGGTAATTTTATTTTATTTTATAAAGTAAAAATCACCATCCGAAAAAAATAGTAAAACAAGTAAAGAAAGTAGTACGTGCACTTACCCATAGCAATCATTGAAACTGTATTACAGTCTGTAGAATTAGTTTTAGTCCAATTAATAAACAAAACAAGACAAAATAATGTAAGGCACTGCTTTAAATAATACAATATTTTTATTTATTTATTTATTATTATTTTTTTATTAACTACTTTACTTATAGGAAGGGCCGTGTTGGCTGAGTGGTAAAGAGCTTAGTTTCCGAACCGAGAGATCCCGGGTTCGAATCTCGGTGAAGACAAGTATTTCGAATTTGAAAATTCTTAGAAAATCCCGAGATTAACAAGGCCTACTTGTAAGTCTAATTATTCTAAAGTAGTGCTACACATTATCATTAACAAAGTCTTTATATTTCAACCTGTAGTTAATTTCTCCACTTACACCAACACACTTTCATACAAATGTTCCGTGTTGTTTGAAAAGCACATTTGTTAATAACACTTATATAAGGCTGCTCCGTTCCATTGGTTCTGACATCTATGTGGATTCGTTGTTCTAGAAATAATCTAGATCTAAATGGGAATCAGACTTAGATCTAGAACTAGATATCTGTATCTGTGTACAAATAAACATCTAATTTATAAAGCAGAAAGTAGTGTATATGTATTTATGTCCTGAAGATAATCACAACTGTATAACCAATTATTGATCAAGTTTGCATACATGATCCTTAGATTATGGCGGAGATCGCAGTGCATGTCTAATGTCCCTCCCACAACCGGAGGGCCCGAAAAATAGACAAATAGTACCTTATTGTCTCTCTTTTGAACACATACATTTTTTTTTTTTACAAAACGGGTAAACACGTTTTCACAGTAGTTTACATTAGATATGAATATGTCGACTGAACGGGTAAACCCATTATCACATTCTACTTTTAGTTTCGTGGTTAAATAAAAAGAAAATGTGACGGGAACATTCTCCATGTTTGACATAGATCTAAATTCAATCCCGTTTATTAGTAGTACCCAAAGTAGGGCCCGCAGGCCGCAGGTCATATCCGGCTAGTAAATAATAATAATAATAAAACTGGAACAAAAGAGAAACACGCATTAGGCACGCATTAGGCATTGTTACGTGCTTAAAGTGGAAGGAAACTTGCTTATACTTTTAAATAGGAACAAAACAGCAGACTTAGAAATTTTATTAGAATGTGAGAAACCAGACATAATTGCAGGAACAGAAACTTGGCTACATCCTGAAATTTATAATGCAGAAATTTTCAATAGTAATTATGAAATTTTTAGAAAAGATAGGGCTGATAATCATGGAGGAGTTCTTTTAGCAATAAAAAACACTCTTATAGCTGAAGAAATTACCTTACCTAACTCAAAAAACATAGAATCTACATTTTGTAAAATTAATACCACCTCAACATCCCTTATAATAGGCAGCATTTACAGACCACCAAATTCTAGTTTAGAATACATGCAGGAACTATGTAATCAGATTACTACACTTAAAGAGACAAATAAAAATGCAGTTTTTTGGAATATGGGTGACTTCAACCTACCTGATATAAATTGGAAAACACTAACCATAGATAAATACCAAAACCTTAAGGACATAAATGAGCTTTTCATAGAAACTTTACACAACCTAAGTTTAGATCAAATCATTAAAAAGCCAACTAGATTAAACAACACATTAGATCTCTTCTTAACCAACAAACCTGGATTAGTAGTTGATTATGATATTATCCCTGGTCTATCAGACCATGAGATCATAAAAATACACAGTCAGATAAAAGCAGTAGCCAATACAAAAACCAAAAGAAAAATCTTACTCTGGAATAAATGTAACCTAACACAACTACACCAAGCTGCATTAAACTTTCAACAAACATTCTTATTAGAAAAAGACATTAACCAACCAGTCGATGACCTCTGGAATTTCATTAAAAACCATCTTAAAAGCATTATAGAAAATCATATACCAACTAAATACACATCAAACAAAATAAATAAATGCTGGTTTAATAATAGACTAAAGAAGCTTTGTAAACAGAAGGAAAACCTATATAGAAAATTTAAAGAAACCAAGGCAGAAAGAGTTTACAAAAAGTATATAAAAATTAAACACCTAACCCAAAAAGTAAGCAGACAGCTGCAGAGTGAATACATAAACAATGTAATATCTAAAGATAACAACAAAAACCTATGGTCATACATTAAGTCTAAGAAAATGGAAACAACAGACATAGCGCCATTAAAAGATGAACATAACATAATACATAATGATAATGAAACTAAAGCAAACATCCTAAACAAATACTTTGCATCAGCATTCTCAGCCCCAGGAGACAAAAACATATTTCTTAATTTGAACCAAGTAGACAACATAGAAGATTTAGTAGTACAAGAAAATGGAATTAAAAAACTATTAGCCAACACCAAACCAAATAAAGCGTCTGGACCTGATGGTATTCCAGCTAGATTACTCAAAGAACTAAGCAATGAGCTAGCCCCAGTGTTCAAAATACTCTTTCAGGCATCGCTTAACCAGGGCAGAGTACCAAAGGACTGGAAAGAAGCTAATGTCACCCCCCTATTTAAAAAAGGAGAAAAATCTGATCCAGGAAACTACAGACCAGTATCACTTACCAGCATCACATGTAAAATACTAGAACACATAATATGTAGCAACATCATAAACCACTTAGACAAACATAATGTCCTCACCCCATACCAACATGGCTTTAGGAAATATAGATCATGTGAAACACAACTAATAGGACTAATTGATGATTTCTCAAAAGGTTTAGATAATAGTGAACAAATAGATGCTATCTTACTAGATTTTTCCAAGGCTTTTGACAAAGTTCACCACCATAGTTTGCTTAAAAAATTAAAATATTTCGGCATTAACGGTCCACTGTATCAGTGGATTAAAGATTTTCTGATAGGGAGAGAACAAACTGTAATAATAAATGGCTCTAAATCAACACCAATAACAGTAAACTCAGGTGTACCTCAAGGAACAGTCTTGGGTCCACTACTATTTTTAATTTACATAAATGATTTACCAAATTGCATTAGTTCAGGAACAAAAGTCAGATTATTTGCAGACGATTGCATAATATATAGAACAATAAAAACAAAACAAGACACAGATATTTTACAAAGAGAATTAGATGAATTACAGAAATGGGAATCAAATTGGAGCATGTCTTTCCACCCAGAAAAATGTCAGTTGTTAAGAGTAACAAAAAAAATTAAACAAATTAATTCCACTTATCTTATTCATGGCAAACCAGTAACACAGACTAAAAACTCAAAATACCTAGGTGTTATAATAAATGAAAAACTGTCATGGAATCCACATATTGATGAAACTATAAAAAAATCCAACAAAGCATTAGGGTTTATTAAAAGAAATTTCTATAAATCAAATAAGAACATAAAACTAAAATGTTATTTAACCTTGGTTAGGCCAATAATAGAATATGCATCCACCGTGTGGGACCCCTCAACTCAAGAAAACATTAAGAAACTGGAACAAACACAAAATAGAGCAGTGAGATTCATAACAAACGAATATTCACATTTGACTAGGGTAACACCATTAGTAAAATCACTAAATTTAGAAAGCCTTCAGGACAGAAGACTCAAAAGTAAAGTAGCAATTATACATAAAACACTGAACCATAATCTTCAAATACAAAAACAAAATTTAATAAACTACTCTGAAAGACACAAAAATAAAGGCACATTCCTCGTCCCATATGCTAGGACAAATTTGTACAAATACTCCGTCTTCCCTAGTGCTATTAGAGCATGGAATGGGTTGCCTGAGCTAGCCAGAAAAACCAGTGACTTGGCAGAATTTAAGTCATTGGTTAATATGCATGACTAAATGCATGACGCGTAGGACGTAATCATCTTCTTTTTTGAAGTAACGTCTGTATTATATAAGATAAGATAAGATAAATATTTTAATGTTGAAAAAATATTTTGCAAGTTTCGGATGTTCCTTTATGATAGATTAAAAAAGTGGAACAGATTTTTTTGTTCCTCCGATTCCACTCGACCGAAAAAAAATCCTGGTTAATCTAGTTCCTAGTCCAAACCTCCTGCAGGACGACGCTGGATGGCGCCGGTATGGTGAACGACAGTCCAGCGCGCATACTGCACGACCAGGCTTTAACAAACATAATGGGTCGAAATACAAAATTGTGTGTGTGTGTGGTTTCTTTTTGGGAAAATTTTCGCTTCGGTTTCCATAGTGAGAAGGCTTGGGTTTTTTTTTAGGCACATGGTAAGTAATAAAAACTTAGGTTCTCGTCTTGTATCGTCCACCGAGAGTGGGAAAATTAAAATGTTAGTCAGTCAAGTATCTAGGAAAACAAATCACTATTACTTAACGCCTTGAGCTAATGTCCAATTTGAGAAAACTAGGATATTTATTTTGTTAAGGTAGCTAAGTCTTCCTTAACCAAAAATGATAATTATTTTAGATGGCGTTGGTCTCGTATCTTCAATAAAGAAACTTATAGCCTGACTTTTTTATATTTAGTTGTTTTGTTTATCTTGGCAGAGAAGCCGAAGCTTAAAATCAAAACCCTGACAGGCATATACTCATACGTTTATTGCAGTAAATGGCCTTCTGTATGTCGCTGTGCATAAATAATTCTAATATTATGTTTATATGAGCTAAATATGTGTTATTTTTGGGGTGGGCAGAATTTTCTTTAAATTTTGTAATGCCAAGCATCAAATGTTTCTCAAAAATATCTCCGCAGACAGTCCCTCTTTCAGTCCTTCATCTTACTATTACCAGATTCACTGATTGCAGTGATAGCTTCGGATGAGTCAGTCCCCGTTGAAGTTGTTGTCACAGTTGTTGTAGAAATTTGTGTAATGTTTTCATCTGATTCACTGATTGCAGTGATAGCTTCGGATGAGACAGTCCCCGTTGAAGTTGTTGTCACAGTTGTTGTAGAAATTTGTGTAATGTTTTCATCTGTAATAGTACCAAAATACCGAAAAATTCAAACTCTGTAATTGAAATGTATACAACATATGGCTGCGAAAAATATTACCTTAAATTGTAATTTTTCTTTGTAATTTTTGTCTAAACCACATACATACAGTGGTTTGCCTTGGATTTTGTACAGTTTGTTGTTTTGGGGGGGGGGGGTTTGAATCACTGACGAGCTCCAAGCCCTAGTTCAGTCTGTTGAAGGCAGGAACATCTTAACGTCTAGCAGTGGAGCAAATCCACAATCTCCTAGGAGGTTCAACACATTTGTATGGTTAATAAAGCCACATGGTTAAACTATATTTGCAACATATGTCATTTATTAACACAAATATAAATAAGTACATCGCCTAACACGAGTATCTGTTTTCAATAGGAACGCTTTTCTACTATAACAACTCACGACTAACTTAAACTCCAGTCTAAAAAATCTCTCTCTCTCTCTCTTTTCTCTCTCTCTCTCTTTTCTCTCTCTCTCTCTCTGTATCTTAGAGCCCAGTCATCAAACTAACTTAAAAATCACACAACTCATATAACATGTGGACCTGTTGACCAGAATCTCGTCATCTTGGGCTAGTTATGGTATAGGAAAACTCTCAATTGAACACTATCATGAATATAATGAAACACGGTTTGTAACACTTGTCTTAAGGGTTGAATCAAGACTTTAAGAAACTTAGACCTATGGAAGCTCTACAGCAGGGGTTCTCAACCTGTGGATCGCGACCAACTTCGGGGTCGATTGACGATTTGCCAGGGGTCGCCTAAAACCATTCGAAAATAAGGATTGCTATCGTCTATTCTTCTGTTGCTGAATGTGTGTGTGTGTGTGGGGGGGGGGGTCGAGGCAGAGTGGGGGACTGTAAAAAGGGGTAACCAAGCTGAAAAGGTTGAGAACAGCTGCTCTACAGCATTTGCCCATCTAAACAAATGTTCTGTCTGGGAAAGATCCAAGATGAGACACTCTTTTGTATCGCTATTATCAAAGGCACGTTTGTCAAGAAGCTCGGGTTAAAGGCGAGACCAAAGGCCGAGCACACAGAGAAAACTTCCCCATGTTCATTCTTTGTACGACATCAGCCGTGCCGGTGTCTTGAGGAACGAAGTGTTGACAGTGACATTTTTGTTTGGTCTTTCTTCCATCCCCGCTAGTGCAATCGACTCGGTCTTAAGTCACACCAACAGGGGTTTATGTTTGGCTTCCGTATTGGCCCAATTGTTCCATCTAACACCAGCGTCACGTTAAGGCCGAGAAACATTTCCCTGAACTATATGTATCCCTAATAAAGAAATTAACATTTCAATATTTGGTTTAAGAAGCGAGAATAGGAAGTCTTACCAATTTCTGAGACCAAACAAAATTACATTTTTAGACAGTTTTATAATGGCGTTATTATTTTCTAACTAGTTTTATTTTAAAGCTAGATGTGTACACACAATCCTATAAACAGAATCACTTGCGGAGAAGTAGGAAATGACTAAAATGAACTAATTAAGTTAAAATTGTCAATTTTCATAGAAAACAATGTAATTTAAGACACTTACAAGTGACCACTGCAGGGCCAGTCTGTGCACACAAATCTGTTGCTTGGTTACAAGTATCTGGCGATGTAGAACCTGGGCTGATTACAAAACACGCAAAGGAAATATCCTGATGAAATCTGTTGGCTATTAGAGTTACTGAACTTTGGGTGCGCACTGTACATTGGTCATCACCTGGTTGTGTGACTAGAAAAAAGAAAAGATTTTCAATAGATGTAACTGGATGTCCAATGACGTTTATGCAAAAAAGTCATAAATAAATAAATGTAAATACATAAATGTATAAAATAATCAGAGGCTTTAACTACAAATAATTTGGACCTTTTCTTTTCATGAGCAGGC
Organism: Biomphalaria sudanica; assembly: GCA_036873155.1. Taxonomy (NCBI): domain Eukaryota; kingdom Metazoa; phylum Mollusca; class Gastropoda; family Planorbidae; genus Biomphalaria; species Biomphalaria sudanica. The sequence continues at coordinate 90,499 of JAZGLO010000790.1, read as the reverse complement.
AATGGGAAAAATAAAACAAGAGAATCTATTTAAAAAAATACTTTTAAAAAAAAGATATTACGTGTAATTGTATCAATTAGTTTGGATCAGTCATGTAATGACATGTATGACTGACCTAGACATATAAATCTGTGCTATTAGAAATAGTTTTACCAAATCTTTGTGTTTAGCTTTTAGCGTTCTCAATGCGCCAGGATCCTATCACTTGTCTAGGCCAGTTGAGAAAAGGGGGAGGGAAGCAAGGGGTATCTTTGTTACTGTTTACATTCAGGGCTCAAGAGTCCTCAAGGGGACTAATTCAACTTATACCACCACATCTATCAAGTATTTTTCCCTTGTTCAAGATACCAAACAAAATAATTGCTTACCAATAATTAATTAACTAATTGGTTACTTTTATATTGATTCTTGTGTTGTCAGCTAAATAGATATTTATACAAAATTTTCATCTTAATCCGAGATTGGGTGTGGGAGAAATAACGTTTACAAACTTTTGACCAGACAGAGAAACAGAGTTGACATAAGCTTTGCAATTTCAATCTTTTTAAAACTTTGATACAATTATTATTAACGAAACGCATGATTAAATTCCTGATATTATTAGAATATAAAAATAATGAAGCAGATAAAATAATCGTATCTAAACATCTGTGAAATAGGAAGATTAAGTAAGAAATACCATTCATAGAAGTAATCACGATTCCTGAAGGTAAATCCACACTTCGTCCATTCTGATAAGCTTTCCATACAATGTGTCCAGCATTAGGATAACCCACATCAGCTGTACATGTGGCTGTGATGTTTGAGTTCTCTTTCACGCCTGTCTGGATATTACTTAATGTTGGCACTGTGGGAGGAACTGGGAAAAAATTTTTAATTTCTATTCATGCATATAAAATATACCTCATTAATGGAAGGTATAATACTTTACTTATAACACTTTAGAGTAGCATTTCCAAATGGTTTCACTTTGCAGTTTAGACAAAAAAAAATAGTGGAATAGAACATGTGATATATATATGTATACTTATTATTGCAATCTAGTTACTAGGAGACATAATAAATTTCATAAACAGACGTCTGGATTTTACAAATTAAGGTTAATTGCAATATTCAACATGACCAATCTGTTGCAGCCTTCAGTTAGGGCGGTATCAAAGCAGGAGGACAGTAAACTAACTTACTTGCTTATTTCCCCCCTCACCTTTCGGCGCAATCGCAAGCTGACTCAGTGACACAATCTCTGCCTCTTCCCAGCCAGTGTGCACTGCTTTGTCTTTTATGAAGATGTGGCACCAAGTTATACGAGGGCGTCCCAGCATGTGCTTTCCTCGTATTGGCCTTAATGTCATTGCAACTCTTGGTATGAGATCCATTCAGTCGGAGAACATGTCCAGCTACTAATAGTCATAACTTCACTAAATGATCGAGTCCTAGTATGGCATAGGATTTCTTTGTTTGATACTCGATCTCTATACCTGACTTCTATAATCCGTCTAACCCGCTTTATCTGAGTCGCATTAAGTCTTCCCTCAATTTTGGCAGATGACTTCTGTGTCTCTCATGAATACATCAGTTTCAGGATGGCGATTGAGTTAAATAAGTGATTTTTGTCTTTGGCTGGTCTAAACAGGCAGCAGTCTTAGGAAAATGGCCACCGCCATTTCTATTCGTCATAATTGGCCATGCTATGTTGTTTCCCGATTATGTGAAACTTATCCAGGGCTTCAAGGTGTCACCAAGACCTTTGCCTCGCATAATTCTTTTTCATCTAAGTTTATGACGAAGCCAGTTTGGGTGCATCTCTATCTAGAATTCTAGGCTGACCCTCATTTCTTGCATTTGTAGACCCGAGTAGTGCATCGTCATTCGCTAAATCCGAGTCCGTCATTCGGATTTGTTCACGCCATGGAATACCAAATGAAGTCTGGTTCATTGCTCTCCTCATTATGTATTGAATGGCTAGGAGGAAGAGGTGATGCACCCCTGTATCACACCTGTCTCACACCATCTCACCCCTGTCTCACACTTGTCTCACACCTGTCTCGATGTTATAGAATTTTTTTTTCTTTAGTATTACTGACATCACAAATAACAGGATGGCCGCCTGGTCGTGCGGTTTGCGCGCTGGATTGTTGTTTGGATTTATCGATGGTCCCGGGTTCAAACCCTGCCCGCTCCCATCCCCCGTCGTCCTGCGGGAGGTTTGGACTAGGAAGTAAACTATCTTCAACTCTGAAGGAACATCCGAAATATGTAAAACAAAACAAACAACATAGTTAAAATGAATATAATTGTAATTACAATAACTTAGCTATTCTTATATAATAGTTCAGATAAAACAAGCCGTTACCTTTAACTCGAAGTAGAGAGTGTGATATAGCTGGAGACATAGAATAGTTTGAGACAATGCAATAATATTGCGTTCCGTCATCTGAGCAGCTCAGTTTAGTAATCAACATGGACACAGACCCTTGAAGAGATGTGACAATGCTGTATTTCTCCAGAGCTGAAGGACCGCTAGTGCAAGCGTGCGGTGGATAAACATAAATCAGACATGTAAATAATTGGCATTGCTGTTGTTCTTTGGTGACAAGAAAAGTGTGGCTGGAGTTTCTCCAGTGGCTGCAGTCCAACCACACTGCAATGTTGCATTAGTTCCTATGATAGTGTCTGTCAACCAGGATGTACTGACGTCTATAGAGTGCACTCGCAGACAACAAGTGGCTAAAATGAAATAACCAAAGAATACTAAATAGCTAAATGAAAACATTTTTGCAGTGGCGTAGCTAGGATGGGGGATGGGGGGGGGCAAAATTGAAAGTTACCCCACTTGATTGGGCACCTAAATAAATGTCCCAATTTTTGTTTTAACACTAAATATTAAATATTACGCCACTGCCTGTAATCTTGCTATTCACATGATCATATTCACGTGAAGTCAAATGTAAAAAAAATACAAGACAGCATTGAACTGGATGACCTTTGCTGCACAGAAGGCACTAACTGGGGCAATATGACATGAGATTTGTCACTTGCACATTATCTCGTCAATAAACAACGTTTGTATTCAATAAAACAGTCTTAATGATTATTTTCGTTTATTTCACTTATTAACTGTACCAATCGGAATTTAGACTTTCTTATTTAATTAAGCACATTATCTCATGTCATGATGTCGAGTGTCAAAATGCAAGGGACCCTAAAAAAGATCAAGCCCCTCAGGGACCATAATTTCCCTAGCTACGCCACTGCAATTTTTTTTAAACAAAAAATAGACCATATATTGTCCATTGGACTATTTGCAACTAAAAATCGTTTTTTTATTTGTTTTTGTTGTTTTAAAGTCAATGTTGCAAAACAAAAATTAATGTAAAGTACAACTTTCATACCTTGCTATCTCTAGGGCAGATGATCATGAAAAAAATCATGTTTTTATGACCGACTGTACTGGATGGTGTGACGTGGCAAGCGCAAGGACCAACCGCCTTGACGTTCCCCCAACTAATTTCAGGTACTCCTTAAACTTGCATAGACTCGAAGGCGTCCTAAAAATCACGAAATTCTATTCTCAAGTTTTAACCGAGATTTGAACCGTAGACCCCTCAGTTCGGAATTCAAGTGCATTACCACTTAGCCACACCCAAAAAGTCAAATTATCCTTTTAAAAAATCAATGATTATGGATATCTATAATTCTTTAATTAAATAATTAGCCATTTTAATACAATAATTTCGTTCTCAGAAATATAACGAAACCATGATTTTATTTTCTGTTGTAATATTTGTTTATTTTCCTTTGTTAGTAAAACATAATAATTTTTTCGCTAATTATTTTAGACATAGGGATTTTGTTTGTGCTGCTTATACGAAATTTATAGTTTCTATACGCACATGCAAAAAAAAATAAATAAAAGGTTTAAAATATTATTAAGATGTAAAGTGATTTTGACAGCAAAGTTAAGCACCTAAAAAAAAGTCTTTTAAAAGAAGTGCATGTAAAGGCTCTATTTGTTCACTAAACTATCTATAGCGCTTTGCCATCAACTCCAAATGCATGATTCGCCCACTGTAACCGTATAGTAACCGAGATAATGGCACATTCCTTTAAATATTTGTAACGGTTACAAGAATAGTACAACAGACTCTAACCCTGACCCCTAAATACTAGCCCTAACCGTTATCCTGATCCTAACCTTAACCCATAGAGATCAACTAAAAAAAAAAAAAAACATTTCTACGCTTTTTTTTTTCATGTCAAAACTAGCTCCTTACTTTATATTTTTGTTTACCTTATAGAGCAAAAAAAAAAAAGATTTTTTCATTCAATGTCAAGGAACTTTATCTAGAGATAACGCCTCAAGAGTTTACAGTTGACCTTATAGTATCTACACTTCTACAGAATTTGTTTGTTTTGTTTTAAACGTATCTCCAACTTCCTTGTCCTGCGTGTGACTTTAATAACACATGTGTAGGTCACATTGTCCTAAGATCATTTTGATACAGTGGACTAGTGAAATAAACAAATCAATATCTTAAGGCCCTTGGCAATTGCCAGTGTTGTACATTGGATACGTTTCTGATCTATTACACTGCTAGACTTCTCTTGATGTGTCTCTCTTTGTCCTGCTCTCTAGACGTAGAAAAACAGGTTCATAATATTTGAATATTTATTTGTTACAATTAATTTTAAAAAAGAAAACAAAAAGATCATCCACTTCGTAAGGAAACGAAAGAAAAAGTACATTGTTTCTGTTGCTGAAGAGAACATTGAAACAGTTAAAATTTTTAAAGTACCGTACCTCATAACTATCTTAGATTATTTCACACCACTTCTGGTTTCGAATTTTCAACATATAAAAATTAAAAACCAAAGGATAATTTAAAAATCCTCAATGCTGCTAGAAGGATCATTGGGAAAAAAACAAACTCAGCGTGGGCACTTATTGAGAAAAACCTTCTTAAGAAAGCTACAAAAATAATAAACATAAGCACCCTTTATGTCCCGATTTAATATTTTATGTCCCGATTGTAACATTTTACCATCACAGAGAAGATACGAAAAGCTTATCACAAAAACATACATACACATAATTCTTAGTTCCCAAGGCCATGAAATGTTTTAATACAATCCAGCTTTTTGATATAAACGTCACTTGTAATGTTTTAGCGAGACTGTAATATGAATGTATATTTTGTTTGCTTTTTTAAATGATATTTTAATATGTGTAATGCACAACTGAATGACATATTTCCTGACAGATGATAAACATTTAAAATTATTATTGTTATTATAGAAATGAGCTAATAATAACCCTCCGGCATTGCCAGCGCGGAAGTTTGTGAGAGGCAAACAAAATTCATTCCTTTATTATTGTTATTGAACTGATGCATCTTGTTTATCTATTTTGGATACGGGTAATAACTATTACAGAAGACAGAAGCACAATGTGATATTACTTATAACGAAAAAAAAAACACATTTAAATGAACAAAACCAAGCCTTACCAACTACAAAGATGAGGAACCACATAAATAGTCCAGGCATGGTTGTATCACCCTACTTGTAAGACTCCATTTATTTCTGCAGTAGTGTGCTGTGTACTGTAAATCATTGCTGACTTTCCCGACTGTGTTACTAAAGCATACATGAACGCATTCTCTGGGACTTAGATTTGTTTTACGAACTTTTATTTTCCCTCTTAATAAAATCTTATAAATGAAGACAAAATTCAGACTTTTCTAGTATTTTGTGATATATAAAGATTAAATATTCAGGCATATCTAGTGTCAAAAAAAAGGTATTATCTTGTGACATAATAATCAGTATACAGATCTAAGATAAGATAATTTTTATTGATTCAATCAAATGGAATTCAGTTTGACTACAATAGACCACTACAGCGTGACTACTGTAACAATAACAATATAGATGCGAATTCGAACAACATTCACTCACGAAACACATACACACTCACAACCAGCGCTTTATGAGTATGACTTCTATGTACTTCTCGATGACGACAGGTGACCTCTAACCCGAAGTGGGATAAAGGAGTTTTTTTAATGTTTTTTATTTTAGTGGTTAAGAAAAGTAGACGACCACTACGGTTCAGATCTGATGTAACAATGTGGGTGCAGGATGTAACAATGTCGGTGCAAGATGTAACAATGTCGGTGCAGGATGTAACAATGTCGGTGCAGGATGTAACAATGTCGGTGCAGGATGTAACAATGTCGGTGCAGGATATAACAATGTCGGCGCAGGATGTAACAATGTGGGTGCAGGATGTAACAATGTGGGTGCAGGATGTAACAATGTTGGTGCAGGTTGTCTTTAATGATCGTGTGTGTCATCTTTCATGACAAAAGTTCTTCAAGAGATGGTACCTGTGTTCGAGAGATATACGATGTTTTTTTTATATATCAGCCAGGAAAACCAATGACTTGGCAGAATTTATGTCATTGGTTACAATACATGACTTATTGGCCTAGGAACACCCGTAGGACGTAATCATCTTCTTTTTTTTTTGAAGTAACATCTGTAATTTATAAGAACCTTCGTATTTTTGTCGGTATTCCCCCCCAAAAAAAAAAAAACCGCATTGAATATATAAATCGAAAAAAAACAAACAAAAAAACTCGTATTTTCAAAGCAATTTGATTCCTTTTCCTTAAGTCTACTCATTTTGAATATACCATACATCAGTCTCACTTCCTTTTAAACAAAACCAATCCTAATAGCATTAATAAGATCTAGAGTGTTTTTCTTTATTTTTCCAAAGCTAGAGAAAGAGGGAGAGTGTATGTGTAGGGAGCGCAATATGAAGCTCCCCTGAGTCCACCCAGCTCTAATGGGTACCTGACATTAGTTTGGGAAAAGTAAAGGCGGTTGGTTGTTGTGCTGACACCCTCGTAAACTGTAGTCACAGAAACATGACCTTTATATCATCTGCCCTATAGACCACAAGGTCTGAAAGGGGAACTTTACTTTGTTTTTACTATGAGAGCTAAGATGTGAAATTAACCTGCATTTTTTGTCCCCATGTGCGTGAATGTAACAAACCATCTAGTTCTATTATTTGTTGGTGGTTGCCTAAGGGTTGGACCGTTGGAGCGCTTGGGAACTTATAAACACATGAATCAGAACTTGCCGACACTGTTTCAATATCACCCTGGCTGAGAAACTATGTACTCCCTATCAGAGCTCGCTAACACTATTAATAAATAAACAAGTAACTAGTGTAAAGCTCTCAATATCTTCCTTTCCAGCAAAATGACTGATAATATGACTTAGGTACCTATTATACAAAATGACTGATAACATGACTTAAGTACATATAATACAAAATGACTAATAACATGACTTTGGTACTTATAATACATAATGACATAACATGACTTAGGTATTACAAAATAACCGATAACATGAATTAGGTACATATTATACATAATGACTGATAACATGACTTAGCTACAGATAATATAAAATGACTGATAACATGACTTAGGAACATATACAAAACGGCTTTTCTAGTAAGGCAAGGAGTTTTTATTTAATTTTATTCCAGCCAATTATAATGCATTAGTGTTTCTTGACATTGCCCAAAGGTTGTCACTATTCCACTTGACACTTGGTCTCAAACTTGAAGATAACTAACAAAACCTGTTGTACGTTAAGAGTTGAAGACCTTGGTCCTAAAAATACATTTACCCAGATATAAAGATTTTTGTTTTCTTCCTGTTTAATTGTTGAAATAGAAATGCATTGAATGTAAGTATTTTAGTGCATATCACGAGCTCCTCAGGGTTGGCAATAAAAACTTCTTGCTGCCACTTGCAGGGAAAAGTACCAGAGAAAAAAAGTAGAGGCAGACAGACGGGGCTGTTAAGGAAAAAGATTCTATTCAAGGAAAAAGAAAAGAGATGAATGGAGAAAGATGATCTTCAGATCATGTGTGGTGCCCCAACAGTTCAGAGTGACAATGAAGATGAAGTGCATATAAAATGAAATGTGCTTTTGTTGCAAAACATCTTCTGTAGCTATAGGTCTTTATCTAAGTATGTATTTATTCATGTATTTATATATCACCTTCACCTAGTCCTTGCTCTGTTGGGGTAACACACAAAATCTGTTGACGTCTTGTTCCATTCCCTTTCTGTCTTTCTGTCTTTTTCTTCAATGACAAGCCCGTCCAAACTTTTATATTGTTTTCCATCGCGTTCTTTGTCTGCTTATTTCTTCTTTTTCCTGGTTCTGTTCCCCGAAGGAAGGTCTTTGCAAGCCGTCCCAAAGACCTTGTGATGTAGACATATAGCTAAAGTTTTTGTTTGTTACATATCTATAAATTAAATTAAATTAGCGGAGTTTATATATATATATATAAAACGTGGCAACGAGCTATTGGTCTAAACTGCCCACAGGTTGTAATGTTGCAAGTGTGTTTTCATGCCATCTAGGCGAATGGTCTCACCTCAACACTGAACAATGACGTCGCAATCTGTGGCCAGTTTAAACAAATAGCTTGTTTTACCTCACAGGTCGTGACATTAGACCTGTTGGTTGCGACGTGATAGATACATGTCAAGGCCTATAATAACGATTGGTATCCACTCGACTCCTACATTAGTATTTAGTAAAGAATTGAATAAAGTAATATACATAAATTAACATTTTGCGTAACGTCATATGCAGAAGCTCCAGTCCACAAAATAATTAGCGGGACTGTCAGTTGAAGCTCACTGAAGGGATTGCAACAATACTGCATAATAGGAGATATATAATAATAATTATTTATAATTTAATTGATAGAGCGCTGTTAACAAACATAAGGTAGGCTCAAGGCGCTGTGTTAACTTTACAAACATTAACACGAGAGCTAAATCGACAGACTAATCTAAAAATGTTTTAAACAGATAGGTCTTAAGACTAAGACCAAGATTGCTTTATTGATCCTTATGCAAATTTGTTGTGATTTCAAGGATTCTTTTCTCATATAGACAACACAACAGAACCATACACATAAATACACATAAATAGAACAGACATAACATAAAGAGTTCATTCAGCGACTACGCACAGGCATCTTGGTCCTTTTCATGTTTCCTGATCAACGAGTGGCGTTGATATAGTCTGACCGAGTAAGGAGCGAACACGTTTTTGTACCGCTCTTTTCTTATCTTGATTGACAGAAGTCGCCCACTTCGAGACGATTTAATTCTGATGGAGACGGAAGCTGTTGTCTTCCTAGATTTTTCCGATTATTCTTAGACATTTTTGTTCAGAATGTTCTTCTTGAATGTAGTGTGGCATGTTGTCTGAGATTGATCGGGAGTGACATAGATCAGAAATGATAGACCACGATTAGCTTCATAAAGAAAGAATTGATTTGAGTTAAAACTTTTTAAAATACATTTCTTGTGTTTTTCATTTCTTCTACATTTAAACTGATGTAAGTAAATTCTAGAAATGGAGGCAAGACTATTTAAAAATAACTCGCTTTTTAATGTACAGATGTGCAAATGTGATTTTAATACAGCGTCCGATACAGTATATTTTTAATTTATATCAAACTCTCTTTAAATCGTCTCCCTTTAATATTCTTCCGGTTTTTTTTTACGTTTCACTCTATTGTTCTCACATTTCTTCATATTGCTTTGTCTTTTTTTTAATGCAACGTATGTAATCTAAAGAGTTAGTGCTGAAAATAAATCAGTTGCGAACGTCTGTATAATTTTAAGTGACCCATGATGTCGTTTAAAGTACCTATAGTTCTATATTTCATGTGCTAGGTGATGAGAAAGGACCTCGTATTGACTTGTTAGCGTTAAATGTTCCGGATGTTCCTGAAGATAATTACGTCTAAGACCAAACCTACCGCGGGACACTGGGAGTGGAAGCAAGCAGGATGTCAACTCTGAACTTTCATGACCACAGACAAATGTCAGTCCAGAGAGCATACCACACGCTTCTTTTAAAACCTTAAGCATAGTTCCAGCCATCTGGGAGACAGAGACACTAGGCAGAGCACCATGACGTCGCGCTGTGAAAACTGACGCACCAATAGCTTAGAACAAGAGAAGAACGGTGGCGTCAAAGACAAAAAGCAAGGCCAATGACATAGCTCCAGTGGAATAACCTGCCCACTCCGGGCTAACAAACGTCTCACCAGTCACACGAGGAGGCATAAAACCCCAGTGCAAAGCCCTCAGCCCCCTGGATGACAAAAGTGGTCATCGTCAAACCACGATGGACGAACAGAGAGATAGATTTTCCTTTAAGTGACAAATAGTAAAATTTGTCATCTAACACAAAACTGATTTGAAATATACCAATATTCTATAACTAACTAAATTGTGTACCATATTTAGAACAATTGTTAATTGTTTATCACCTGCGCAAAGTAAAAATAAATAATCTGATATCTACATGTATATTTTGCACAGGAAAGTTTTTGATGATTTTAATTGTTTTAATACAGATTCTCTTAATATAAATATCAACAAAACAAGTCAAAAATTAATTTTAAATCTCAATAGTATTATAATTGGAATTATTAACATAATCATATTGAGATTCCTTATTGGGGAGGTTATAGATGTGTGGCCTTCTTTCGCCTGGTTTCTTCACACATATCCCTGAAATAAAGTTGTATGCTTAGAATTATTGAAAATACGAAAAACATGCATATATTTTCTATACAGTCGTTTACCTCCCCCTGCAGCAGTAAATCTTTGATGTTGTTTTTTTTAGTCTTAGAATTCTTGACTACATTAGTTATTGGTTTTTATAATTCAACTTTTATCTTTGAAATGTCAAAAAAAGCCCACTTATTCTCATTTTTAAGAATCGTAATGTCCCAGATTATTTATACACTGTGGGCCACACAATGTTATCAATATATGTTATATCTCATCTTATAAAACACAGACGTTACTTAATAAAAAAAAGGTGATGATTAAGTCCTACAAGCATTGCATTTAGTCACTACTTTTCTGGCTAGCTCAGGCAAATCATTCCATGGTCTAATGGCACTAGCGAAGAAAGAAAGAAAACAAATCTGTCCTAGCATATGGAATGAGGAATGTGCCTTTATCTTTGTGTCTTTCTGAGTATTTTATTAAATTTTGTTATTGCATTAGAAGATTATGGTTCAGTGATTTATGTATTATTGCTCATTTACTTTTAAGCCTTCACTAAATGTTATAACTAAATCCAACATGGAGCCGCGTTTGAAATTTAGCCTTTAGCTTACTGGCCGAGGAAGCCAGAATTAAATTATTGTGTTGTTTCTAAGTATTCGGCCACAATTGATGGTAGATTAAGGAATGTTTTCGAAACAGCTTAGTAATCCTATGGATGGATACTCGTACTGAATGCTTTTAATCTTACCGGCGGATCAAACAACACAACACTGAGATACAGTTATATTAATCTTAACTCTTTCTCTCCGTAATTATTTACCACATTCTGGTGGAATCAACGCTAGTATCGTCTGTTAGGAGAGAAAGAGTTAAGACTGATTACATAGAGTTAGGAAATCAGATGTATTTACCTTGTCTTCTGATCAGAAAGATGATGACAACTAACTGTACAATTATGATTGATGATAAAATAACACCTTGGGAATAGAAAGATCAGAGTTGAGTATGATTAAGTATTTTTCAACGTGTAAATACAACTTCATTAGAGCTTATGTACTGAGTAATAGATTCGTGCTCATTACTGGCACTGCCTTGTTTACTTACGAATTAAGCTAAGACCCAGAAAACAAATCAAGCAAATATAAAAATACGTGTTAAAAAAAGGCTTATCTAATAGGATAACTCCATATTTACAACCGTGTATATAAAAAATGTAATATTGTTTTCCCTGCTGATTTCAAACAAAATTAATAAATTAACACTATTTGTAATTTTTTTAAAATTTATTTATGCATATATTTGTTAGGAACAATCGTGCAAAGTTTAAAGATCCATGCATTTTACCAACATCCAATAAACATAAAAGACTGCTAATGTAACACTTGTACACATCACTTACCCACAGCTATCAGAGAAACTTTATTACTGTCTGGAGAATAGAATTGTATCCATTTTGAGACAAAAAAGATTGAATAAATAATATTGCTTCATATTTTTTTTAGTCCACTTACCGATCTAAAATGTCTAAAAGCTTGGTAGAAGGGGCGACTATTTCACCAACCACTTTCTTCTTTTGTATTTTCTTCAACTTATTTCAGTGATGATGTCATGTGTTGACAGCGCGCGCTGACACGTGAGGCTATCGTGACTGTCACACGATGTTAAATGTAATGCTTCATTAGTACAAAGGAGTCGGGTGAAGTCATGTAGGCCTATACACATTTTTTTAATGTGTAATAAGGATAATTATCATGTTTTGACGAGCTTATATCAATTTAACTCAGTCTTTCTAGTCAAAATCTTATTACATATTTCACATTTCACATTCTCGGATCAAGTTGAAACTTTGCCCCTCAATCATTCAGTGTCGATGACAACACACCCTCAAATAGACATTCTGATTGACTACATTTGTCCAGGAAGCTCTGTGGCTGAGTTGTTAAGTGCTTGACTTACGATCCGATGGTCCTCTGTTCGAATCTCGGTTAAATTCGGGATTTTTAAAGCGCTCTTTAGTCCTTCCAACTCTGATGGGTATCTGTAAGTTGGGTAAATCAAAGGCGGTTGGTCGTTTTCAAGAAATGTCAGGTACCCATTAAAGCTGGGTGGACTCAGAAAAAAAAAATTCCGTAATTGAAAACCCAAGTCTTCACCGAGATTTGAACCCATGAACCCAGGTTAGGAAGACAAGCGTTTTACCACTCAGCCACAGCGTCTCTGTTGTTCGCCATCTATTTCTAATAATAGAGGTGGCAGGTTAACGACGGAGGCCGTGGGACCTGAACTCTTAGACCTGATTCAGATGTCCAAATGGTTCGAGCCAAGCACGCCTCTTTTATGAACCATGTGACCCGAGAAAGGCTTTTATCTCGTGGCCAGGATGAGAAAGAACTCTTAGACTAGATTATTACCAGAATTATTGACTGCATTGATATTTTCTGCCGAGTTTGTTTCTGTTGGCGATGTAGATCTATACGTTTGCTCCGTTGTTGTTGTTGTTATTGTTGTTGTTGTTGTAGGAGCTGGGGTGGTGGCTTCATCTGAAATAAAACATTTTTATACACGTACAATGCATCCACACTTAGGTGTAATAAATTTAGATTACATTTAAAACTAAGACAATTATTGCATAGAAAATATCACATTCAGAAAATCAAATGGCCTAAATATATTGTTACGATCTTCTCTATCAAGGCTTCTGTAAACACTGCTCAACAACACAACACATCTAGCACAAGAACTTGACAACAAGAGCTTTAATACACAATGTGGCGGTTTAATAAAAAATACATCAACAGCAGCCAATAAACACAATGGGCCTCATTCACCAATCGTAAAAAAAACAACATATTTAGCCAAGTCATAATATTGATAAAACAAGGAAAAATACGTATCACATGACAGCCACGATGGATGACACTTTGTATAGAATATAGAGAGAATCACGTGGCTTAATGTTGTTTGTATACGATTGGTGAATGAGGTCCATTGGCTACACTAACTTCAAATGCTTTGCTACACAACAGAACTGTCTTCTAAACAGTAATAATCTCTCTAGCTCGTACATTCTCAAGGACCATTCACAGTATTACGGCCTTATCTTATCTTATGTAATACAGACGTTACTTCAAAAAAGAAGATGATAACGTCCTAAGCGTCATGCATATAGTCATGCATATTAACCAATGACCTTAATTCTGCCAAGTCTCTGGTTTTCCTGGCTAGCTCAGGCAACCTATTCCATGCTCTAATAGCACTAGGGAAGCAGAAGTATTTTTACAAATTTGTCCTAGCATATGGACGAGGAATGTGCCTTTATCTTTGTGTCTTTCAGAGTAACTTTTAAAATTTTGTGCTGTCCTGGACTCAGCTGTCCTTTACACACTGTCTTTCGTCTCTTAAGACTCTCTGTCACATGACCGCAGCAAGGGTCATACTTGCGAGCACTAGCAGTACTGTCCCTTGTTGAGCAGCCCTTGACCTGTGTGATTGGCCTGAGTCGTGTGTATCAGTAGGCCGCAAACACATTAACCCTTTTAATCCACCACTGGAATTACTACAATATAAATAGCCTGAGGTTGAGGTGGTTAAGTGGTAAAGCTGTTGGGGTATCTAAAAGAAGAATTTGAATTTTGTGAAGACTAGGTTTTGGAAGTTTGGGATGTTAAGCCCACCCAGATTTAATGGATACTTGACATTCATTGGGAAAAGTAAAATACAATTTGTCGTTATGCTGGCCACATGGATGGCTGACTGGTCTTGTGGTTTGCGCGCTGGACTGTTGCTCAGATTTATCGATGGTCCCGGATTCAAACCCTGCCCGCTCTCATTCCTCGTAGTCCTGCGCGAGGTTTGGACTAGGAAGTAATTATCTTCAACTCTGAAGGAACATCCGAAACATGTAAAGCATTTTACAACAAACAAAACATGACATTCTTGTTAACAGACAACCATAGAAATAAACGACCTTTACATCATCAGCCCCATAGATCGCAAGGTTTTGAGGGAGTACGTTTTTCTGTTTTACATAAATAGTCTATACTAAAATTACATTAGGAATGAATATAAATTTTAAAAAAAAAGTTTTTAATAAAATTTTTTTTTTTTTTTTTTACTTATCCCAATTTGAATGGCTGGCGACTCTTAGACCTCAGAGCCTGCGACAACGCAATGTCTCCTAAATTGTCAACCTTCTGGGTCATCGTACAACCAAAAGATACCAACAAATAAAAAATAAGCCAAACAAAGAAGCTGCTATTCACTACACTTTATGAACTCAAAGTAAAATTAGACAAGTGTTTGCAATGATTGACACATACATACATTTTTAGATGTTTTCATGAATGGATTCTAAGCCTACACAAGCTTATAACTTACTTATAACTAGAGGGATTACACCAAAAACTGCGTAGCTCACATTTCTTATAACATTGGAAGCTGTACAGCTGGAGGTAGAAATGTAAAACAATGTATTAAATAAATATATCTAAGAAAACTTTTAACAATGTAATACAATTATTATTATAGCTTTTATATAGCACTACTTTCATGCTTATAGCATGCTCAGAGCGCTTTTGATCCAATCTCATTTGTGGACCAGTGGGGGGGAGGGGGTATCTAGGAGTTGGTTTTCCGTGCTGCCTTTAGGCGCTCAGTAAACACAACTCTGCCCGAGTCGGGTGTCGAGCCTCGAGCCACCTCCAAGCCAAGTTAGTTAGTTAGTTTAATTAAATGTTTTTGTCGAATTAAAAAAAAAAGCTTTTTATGTGGTTCAAAATAAACTGGGCGCCAACATAGCCAAATAGGCAACTTTGATTAATACTTTATTAGTCAGTAAAGTCACAAAGTGTAGAAACTCTCATTTGAAGAAAATCAAAGTACCCTTTACAGATATTTTCATCTAAGGGGCAGACGGTGTTAAGATTAAAAAGATTTATGGCCAGACGTTTAACGAGGCTGTCATTTGGACAGCAAAATGACCAAAATGTAATGACTCATTTGAGATTCAAAAATGTGCGCTCAATCTGTTCAACAGTTTGCGATCGGAAGCAGTCTATTTTTGGCATGCCAGAAAAAGCTGGGGCTTATCAAGAAAATAGTACGTGACATTTGAAAAAGACACCCTCTGTTAAAATTTTGATTAATAAAATCTTTAAACACCAACTTGTATTCTCCAGAATCCAAAGTTTTATTTAGACTAGTCAAAGTAACAGTGCTGTAGAGACCATCCATCTCGCTAGAAAATTTTCTGTTTTCATCTCCATATTTAGTCCAAATGAAATTTGGTAAAGGATTTCCATCGACTAGACATTTCAGTGTCACTGTATTTCCTTCATACAGTGTAGATGTTGGTTCTCTGGTCAGACTTAGACTGGACACTGGATCTGGTTAGGTTAAAAAATTTATAAACGGTGTGTCATTTAAACATATACAATGTAGGTTCGGGTATAGAGGCCATAAAAAATACAAGAAAATACGTGAAGCCTCAGCATCGCCATTGTGAATTTTCTTTGCATAAACTTACATGTAAGCGTTACTTGTTTAATTACTCTTAAGGAAACATAATTACTCACAATAAATATTAATAATGGAATGTCTTAATCATACTACTTCACAAACGGTGTTATAAAAACACTCACAAGTGACCACTATAGGGTTAGTCTGGATACAGAAATCTGTTACTGGGTTACTACAAGTGTCTGGTGCTGTAGGTTTTATATCTTGATTAATTACAAAACATGCCAGAGAAATATTCAGATGAAGTCTGTTGGCTTTTAAAGTTACTGAACTTTGGGTACGCACTGTACATTGGTCATCTCCTGGCTGTGTGACTAGAAAAAAAAATCTTTTTTGAAATTGTTATAATCAATTACCTAATGGGTTTACAACAATGAAAAAGAGAGTTTGCGCTACACAAACTCATAGGAGGCTTTGTGGGCCTCAGACATTACGTTACACACCATCAGCAAACAGTGACCTCCATTTTACAGATATATCTTTTCTCAAACAGAGGGGGGCGCGCCAATTCTCTATCAATGGGGCAAGACGTTCTCTTCAAAGAGGTCGAGACTGTCTAGGGGAAGGGCGGAGGCTGTCTAGGGGAAGGGCGGAGACTGTCTAGGGGAAGGGCGGAGACTGTCTAGGGGAAGGGCGGAGACTGTCTAGGGGAAGGGCGGAGACTGTCTAGGGGAAGGGCGGAGACTGTCTAGGGGAAGGGCGGAGACTGTCTAGGGGAAGGGAAAGGGGGAGTGCTCTGGAAAACGACTTGAAAAAAATAAATAAATAAGGTTTACATATGATATTAATTTTTATAGCATTTTGTTTGAAAATTTCATATACGTTTGAAAGGAGGTTGTGATCATTCTGAGTAAAAAGCAGTTTAGGCTGCCGTCCCAATTGTACAACGTTCCAAACCAGCCAACTGCTATCCTATCCCATCCCATCCTATTTATTATGTAAGCTAGGGTGAAAATAAAAAACTAATTTAACTGGAAACGATTATTGAAAAAAATATTTTTAGACTTATTTTACATTGAATTATCTTGCTGAAATATAACAAAGGTTTTTTTTTTATCTGTAAAGAAAGTTCCGGATTTGATTTTGAAATCAACCTACATTACTTAAATTTTCTTGCAAATCGTTCCCAAATTGTTCCGAATTTAATATGAAAAATCTAATAACACAAACTGTTTGAAATCCCTCTTCTAATAAATAAAACAAATAATCTTCTTCTCATTTACGAATATGAAAAACATTCTAACTCTATTTATGTAAAATCGAACTTATGTCGTAAATTGCATTCAAATTTCTAGCTAAACGTTTTAAAATCTAATTATCGTTAATATTATTTTAAGGTTCTTAAGGAACAAACTTTCTGACACCAATATATGGCATAAAAATGTGTCTACGATAGTATAGTACATCTAATTTTCATAAGAGACCATTCCAAAAATGTAATTGTATATACAATTATCCGGAACAATCTACTATAGATACTTAAATCTATTGCGATATTTCGAAAGGAAATTAAAGATTAATCAAATTTTCAATAGCTTTTAGTTGATTTTTTTCGATATAAACATGACGGACAGACAGACTGACAGACAAAAAGGACAAAAGATGCGGCTTGAACCCTAATAATATATATATATATATAAAAGTATAAAGTAAGGCGTATGTATGTATGTTTGTGACTTATAGACATCAAAACCGCTTGACCACTCTTGATAAAACTTGGCAGGAATGTTCCTTGGTACTTAGACCGTAGTGTATGTATTGTAGCCCTAAAACAATCTTAAGACCCTAAAAAAAAAAGTTGTCCGACTCTATTACAGCTATATTATTTATGGTTAACAATGTTGACATGAGAAAAGATCGAAAGGATTTAGACCTAGATCTAATTTTAAGAAATACACTTTGCGCACATAGTTTTTCTACTTTGACACATGAAAATACAAAAGAAGATCCATTGATTTCATTACATAATAAAATTAACCTTCAATTGACCACTCTTGATAAAACTTGGCAGGAATGTTCCTTGGTACTTAGACCGTAGTGTATGTATTGTAGCCCTAAAACAATCTTAAGACCCTAAAAAAAAAAGTTGTCCGACTCTATTACAGCTATATTATTTATGGTTAACAATGTTGACATGAGAAAAGATCGAAAGGATTTAGACCTAGATCTAATTTTAAGAAATACACTTTGCGCACATAGTTTTTCTACTTTGACACATGAAAATACAAAAGAAGATCCATTGATTTCATTACATAATAAAATTAACCTTCAATTTTGTGTTTCAAAGCATTTTTTACATAAATTAGTTCCTGATATCTGTGACTACAAATTTCCTGGCGAACATTCTTTCATTAGACATTACCAATTGGTTACACATTAACACATCTCTCTACTGAGTCTTGAATATTCCTTGCGAATAGGCAGAACCGACAGGGATCCGACTCCAAAAGGGGCCGCCTCTGAGCTTGTGTGATAACAAAAACTCTCTTTGTAATCTTGTTTTTATTTACAATTAATAATTGTGTAAAGTTTCAATTTGATTTGGAATGGTTCTGGGAAAAACAGCGTGTACAATTTTCTAAAAAGACAAAACGCAAAATATTTCGCAATTTTTCTGAATACTGAAGAATCAATCAATTAGCAATAATTAATTGACTATTTGTTGATTGATTCATGTTTATCTTTTCCAATGACTAAGTGTGCAGAGTTTCAACTTGATCCAAGAATGGTTGTGGTAGAAATAGTGTGCTCAATCTTTTTTTTTTACCAGACAGACAGATACGCTTTAAAAAAAAAAAAAAAAACTAGCAGAGTAAAATAGTGCAGTAGCGTTATGGAGTGTCTCAGTGTACGATCGTGTTATGGAGTGTCTCAGTGTACGATCGTGTTATGGAGTGTCTCAGTGTACGATCGTGTTATGGAGTGTCTCAGTGTACGATCGTGTTATGGAGTGTCTCAGTGTACGCTCGTGTTATGGAGTGTCTCAGTGTACGATCGTGTTATGGAGTGTCTCAGTGTACGCTCGTGTTATGGAGTGTCTCAGTGTACGATCGTGTTATGGAGTGTCTCAGTGTACGCTCGTGTTATGGAGTGTCTCAGTGTACGATCGTGTTATGTAGTGTCTCAGTGTACGATCGTGTTATGTAGTGTCTCAGTGTACGATCGTGTTATGGAGTGTCTCAGTGTACGATCGTGTTATGGAGTGTCTCAGTGTACGATCGTGTTATGGAGTGTCTCAGTGTACGATCGTGTTATGGAGTGTCTCAGTGTACGATCGTGTTATGGAGTGTCTCAGTGTACGATCGTGTTATGGAGTGTCTCAGTGTAAGCTCGTGTTATGGAGTGTCTCAGTGTAAGCTCGTGTTATATAGAATCTCAGTGTACGATCGTGTTATGGAGTGTCTCAGTGTTCGATCGTGTTATGGAGTGTCTCAGTGTACGTTCGTGTTATGGAGTGTCTCAGTGTACGATCGTGTTATGGAGTGTCTCAGTGTACGTTCGTGTTATGGAGTGTCTCAGTGTACGCTCGTGTTGTTCATGTTTTTTTTGCTGGCTGGAGACTTTCTGATGACACTTTGAGGTGGTCTGGCGTCAGTGAAAAGAATTTAAAGACCTGCTGTGCACGTTGAAGACAGAAAGGACGTGTGTTAGTAGTGATCTAGAACTTTTTAAAATTATCATTTCACGTGCATCTACATGCATATACTTTCAATTTGTGTATATTGTTAATAAAGGTTACATAAAGTTGTATTTGATCCATTAGTTGGTTTAAGTTTCTTTTTTTTTTAAGTTCCGAGGCGCTGTGGTTGAGTGGTTTAGCACTTGGCTTTTGGACCTGTGGTTATGGGTACAAATATCGGTAAAGACTGGGATTTCAAATTTCGGGATTCTTAGGGCTCCCCTGAGTCCGTCAAACTCTAATGGTTACCTGACTTTAGTTGGGAAAAGCAAAAACAGCTGGTCGTTGTGTTGGCCACATGAAACCCTGTTCTTTAACCATTGGCCAAAGAAACAGATGACCTTAGCATCATCTGCCCTAGATCGCAAGGTCTGAAAGGGAATCTTTTTTAAAGTCTTATATTTTAAAATATAATACACAAGTAGAGGAAAAAATAAATTTTAATAGTATGTTCTTTAATTAGTCAATTATAAAAATAATAGACCTACCATTTACAGCAATTATCATAAGTTCTGAAGATAAATCAACACTTTGTCCATTCTGATACGTTTTCCAAACTATTTGTCCAGCATTAGGATAACCCACAACAGCTGTACATGTGGCTGTGATGTTTGAGTTTTCTTGGACATCTGTCTGGACATTACTTAATGTTGGATGCGTTAAAGCAACTGGAAAAAAAAAGAAAATAAATATCAGTAGATTTATAGGAATTCATACTTTGAAACAAATCATTTAAGTTTCAATTAAATCTACTATACCAAGAACAAAAATATTTGAAACAAAATCCAATTCAATAGCTTTTCAGAAGACACGTATGAAACTTATGAAACCAAACAAGCAAAGACATCACTGTAATGTCGCTGTTAATTGCAAGAAAAACAAAATAAACAATTTAATTCAAAAACACTTCAAGCTGTTGTAAACACAACTAAATGATGAAATCTAACAAGGAAGATACGGTTATAAAAACAACGCAGACTATTTAAATAACCTTCTGAAGAGTTGCTTGCATAAATCTATCCGACGTGTTAATGTCCTATTACTTTTAATTTAAAACCTCCAATTTCCCAAAATATTTTTTTCTACTAATTATTGTAGTCTCTCTACTTCTATATGGTTGTAAAAGTTGAAAGAACAATCCAAGCATTTGAGAGTAAAAGTTACAGAAAACTGCTGGGTGTCAGATAACAGACAAATGGCTGGGTGTCAGATAACAGACAAATGGCTGGGTGTCAGATAACAGACAAATGGCTGGGTGTCAGATAACAGACAAATGGCTGGGTATCAGATAACAGACAAATGGCTGGGTATCAGATAACAGACAAATGGCTGGGTGTCAGATAACAGACAAATGGCTGGGTATCAGATAACAGACAAATGGCTGGATATCAGATAACAGACAAATGGCTGGGTATCAGATAACAGACAAATGGCTGGGTGTCAGGTAACAGACAAATGGCTGGGTATCAGATAACAGACAAATGGCTGGGTATCAGATAACAGACAAATGGCTGGGTGTCAGATAACAGACAAATGGCTGGATGTCAGATAACAGACAAATGGCTGGGTGTCAGATAACAGACAAATGGCTGGGTATCAGATAACAGACAAATGGCTGGGTGTCAGATAACAGACAAAAAGGAAAGAAGAATTCATTACTGTGAAGAGACGAACGCTGAGCTGGTTTGATCAAAATGTAAAACATCTTTCAGGTCGTCTAACGAAAGGCTGGCTGGACACACTGACGTCTCCAGGGTGGCCGATCGCACCCCCCACTCGGCCAATTCCTCCTTTTCCGAAAGGGGGGGGACGGACGAATTTTAGTCAAAAAATCACACTATTAGTAGACCAATGTATTAGTTATGTTAATAATTTATACTAATTATTTATATTTTAACCTATTTTTAGTTTATATTTCGCCCCCTCCCCCTTTTCTAGTATGTTGGCCGAGTTGGTGGGATAGGGAGGGGGTGATGGCATCAATCACACCCCTCCCACACCATAAACCTTCGAGTGGGGGGGGGGGTCCAATTTATTTGTAGAAATCACAGCTTGCTAACGGAATCAATTAAATATCTATATAATTAAAACGTGTTATTGATATTTTAACCGATCTGTATATTATATCGTTTCCCTGTTAGCGGATCTGTTGAAGTGGGGGGGGGGGGCGAATAAATTCTTTAAATGCAATCATTAGCAAAAATTATAAAAAAGGAGCGAGGATTAACACTTTCACTCTACCGCCCTCTCCCCTTTCCAGACGAAAACATGACGTTTTAAAACAATAGTCAAATGGGGCGACAGAGTTTATGTAATTGCATACGAATTTACCTAAGTTATTTGAAGTATAACTTTGTTCTGGAAAAGTTAGAATTCATAAGAAATTTGTTCATTATAAGAGTAACAATTGAGATGAGTTCTGAACCTAAATATTATTTTTCTAGTCATCTTTTTCCAACCTTTACTCATACAGATCATTTTTTGTTATAAAAAAAATGGGACTATAACTCACAATTTTTAATTGCATCCCAAAAACTGCCAAAAATTTAGATTAGAATCTACTTGGTCCACTTCATTTCTCCACCTACTTCCGAAATGTGTTTTTACAGCTTTAAATTCTGGTTCTGTAACAACACAAAGTTACAAACATGCCTATTGAACAAAATATATCATTTACAAATACGCTTTTTTTTTAAATATTATTTTTAGATTACATATTTTTTTCGGTGGCGATCCTCAAAGTCTTAGTCTAAATATGTTGGGTGTCTTATCTTTTCAATGCGATGTCGTATTGGCCTGTTAATTTATATTAGAATATTTTTCAAGAAAAACATTCAAAAAGTCATTTTTAATAGGATGAATAATGAGCTGTAGATGTCAGGAGAATGCGTTTCTGCAGTGAAGAATGGAAGAAAACGCATTTTGCGTCGGGGCTTAACCCCGATCCCCACTGGAGAAGCTTACAGCGCTCCCCCAGACCCCCAAGCTGTCAAGAAAAAGGCCTCAGCATCGGCAGTTTTTTTTTCGAATAAATTTTTTGTAAGCGCGTTTATGCTTAGGGTTAGGGTTTACTGGGCGTTAGGGTAAGGGTTTGGAAAAAAATTGCCCCCCCCCACTCCAAAGTTCCGTATCCGCTTGTGCAGGGGGTTCTCAGCCTGTGGGTCGCGACTCCCTTGGGGGTCGATTGATAATTTGTCAGGGGTCGTTTAAGACCATCGAAAGTATGGCCTAATCTGAAATGTAAAACTTGACACATACATGTTTTTGTAACAACGAAAATTACTATTTTTATTGTTATTCGAAGATAGATGTAGTAGACAGCAGAATCAGAATTTATTTCAAACATTGTAATTGTCGCAGCAGAACAAATTTCAACAGTTTAAGTAAATGCGCTTAATGCATAAGCCTGGTCGTGTTGTAAGGCTCTGGTATGTCGTACGTAAGGTCAAGAGTCATTATTAATCGTCAATAATAATAAGATATAAGTGAAGTTTAAGGTTCGCCACTTATAAAGTTCATCTAGAGTGTCTGGTCATAATACTTGCGTGTTAAATCTAGAATCTGTGAATCAAAATGTGTACGTTTTGAAAAAGGTTGAACAGTGCATCCATAAATTTTAATTTTAATACGTAAACTTTGTATAGAAATGAATAACGTATTCGACAACATGAACCTTGGATGAACTTCTAATGGTAGTAGAGCAGAAAAGCATGGGCCTCTTCGTAGTGCTCTGGTAAGAAACTCTATTGTGGGCCTCTCGTAGTGCTCTGGTAGGTAACTCTGTTGTGGGCCTCTCGTAGTGCTCTGATAAGAAACTCTGTTGTGGGCCTCTCGTAGTGCTCTGGTAAGAAACTCTGTTGTGGGCCTCTCGGAGTGCTCTGGTAAGAAACTATGCTGTGGGCCGCTCGTAGTGCTCTGGTAAGAAGCTCTGTTGTGAACCTCTCGTAGTGCTCTGGTAAGAAACTCTGTTGTGGGCCTCTCGTAGTGCTCTAGTAAGAAACTATGTTATGGGCCTCTCGTAGTGCTCTGGTAAGAAACTCTGTTGTGGGCCTCCCGTAGTGCTCTGGTAAGAAACTCTGTTGTGGCCTCTCGTAGTGCTCTGGTAAGAAACTCTGTTGTGGGCCTCTCGTAGTGCTCTGGTAAGAAACTCTGTTGTGGGCCTCTCGTAGTGCTCTGGTAAGAAACTCTGTTGTGGGCCTCTCGTAGTGCTCTGGTAAGAAACTCTGTTGTGGGCCTCTTGTAGTGCTCTGGTAAGTAACTCTGATGTGGGCCTCTTGTAGTGTTCCGGTAAAAAAATTCTGTTGTGGGCTTCTAGTAGAGCTCCGGTAAGAAACTCTATTGTGGGCTTCTCGTAGTGCTCTGGTAAGAAACTCTGTTGTGGGCCTCTCGCAGTGCTCTGGTAAGTAACTCTGTTGTGGGCCTCTCGTAGTGCTCTGGTAAGAAACTCTGTTGTGGGCCTCTCGTAGTGCTCTGGTAAGAAACTCTGTTGTGGGCCTCTCGTAGTGCTCTGGTAAGAAACTCTGTTGTGGGCCTTCCATAGTGAACTGGTAAGAAACTCTGTTGTGGGCCTCTCGTAGTGCTCTGGTAAGAAACTCTGTTGTGGCCTCTCGTAGTGCTCTGGTAAGAAACTCTGTTGTGGGCCTCTCGTAGTGATCTGGTAAGAAACTCTGTTGTGGGCCTCTCGTAGTGCTCTGGTAAGAAACTCTGTTGTGGGCCTCTCGTAGTGCTCTGGTAAGAAACTCTGTTGTGGGCCTCTCGTAGTGCTCTGGTAAGAAACTCTGTTGTAGGCCTCCCATAGTGCTCTGGTAAGAAACTCTGTTGTGGGCCTCTCGTAGTGCTCTGGTAAGAAACTCTGTTGTGGGCCTTCCATAGTGAACTGGTAAGAAACTCTGTTGTGGGCCTCTCGTAGTGCTCTGGTAAGAAACTCTGTTGTGGCCTCTCGTAGTGCTCTGGTAAGAAACTCTGTTGTGGGCCTCTCGTAGTGATCTGGTAAGAAACTCTGTTGTGGGCTTCTCGTAGTGCTCTGGTAAGAAACTCTGTTGTGGGCCTCTCGTAGTGCTCTGGTAAGTAACTCTGTTGTGGGCCTTTCGTAGTGCTCTGGTAAGTAACTCTGTTGTGGGCCTCTCGTAGTGCTCTGGTAAGAAACTCTGTTGTGGGCCTCCCGTATTGCTCTGGTAAGAAACTCTTTTGTTGAACGTAGTGCCTTCATGGAGTTCAAGTGACCCTTCAGTTGTCTTCCCGCAGCATTTGGACACTCTCGTAAAACATTCACCAATGTTTCCTCTGCCTGCCCCATCAGTTTGTATGTTAATTGTAGCGAAGTTAAGTCGAATTATCAGTGATGCCATTAGCTACTGCTTTGCGGACAAAATTTCATCAAACTTTCCAAATTACTTAACATCCCATTTGCACATGCCAGAACTCCAATGAAAGTCAAAAGTGAAAATGTTTAGGAAACAGAAATAGTTTATTGAACTCATTAATAAAGATGCAGTGAAAAAATTTCTCTGTTACAGACATCTGGATCAAGTGTTTGTAAGTCATATCCCAATTTGTCTGTGTTGCATTTTCTTCTTCAATTTTCAATAATACATTATTTGCATAACAGCCTGTTCATTATCATGTCTAAACACAGAAAAACGTCACATGTGTATGCAATGTGAATAATATGAATTAGAAAAAAATAAATAAATGCATATCTTAAAGAGAAATTAGAAAGAGAATATAATTACATATTGTTTCATGATTAAACATAAAGCTTTGGCAATGAAAATAAGATTTACTGTTGGGGGGAGGGGGGCGCGGCATAGTGAGGAATTGTAAAAAGAGGTCGCCGAGCAAAAAATGTTGAGAACCACTGCGCTAGTGGGCCTGGACAACATAAGATAATGGACCGTGTTCTTCCTTAATATTCTACTTAGTTTAACTGCTAACCTGTTACGTGAACTTTCACAGCAAAAGTCAAGGGACAGATGAGGCTAAATTATTAACATACAGTCTCTAAAACGTATCCTTTTTTAACAGGGTTAGAAATTTTGAATTATGTTTATTGTAAAATATAGATAAGAATAATATTTTTTAAGCATGTCTACTTTACCGCCCTACAGTTTATAAGGTGAGGCTGATTGTTTAGTATTGTACGGATGGACGATCTAAGTATAGAAGTCTTAATTTTCCTAGGAAATCCCCAACCATTTTAATTTATAGTCAAGAGAACTCATTTCTTTTCACAGCTGACACACAAAAAAACAACATTAGATACATACAAACTATAAAGCGATTATTTTTTCTCTTGATAACTGATGAATCTTCCTAGTGGGAAGCGTGGTCTAGAGGCTTGAACTTGGCTTGTCTTGGCTACCCAGAAGGGGGCTCGAGGTTCGACATCCGACTCGGGCAGAGTTGTCTTTACTGAGAGCCTAAAGTCAGCACGGAAAACCAACTCCTAGATACCCCCTCCCCCCCCCCCACACTGGTCCACAAATGAGATTGGACCAAAGCTCTTTTAGCATGCTATAAGCATGAAAGTAGCGCTATATAAAAAGCTATAATAATAATCTTATATATAAAAAAAACGAAACCGTTTTTACCCTACCCGATTCTCCCCCTACCTAATTGAGAGAAAATCCATAAGCAAATGTATAAATCTACTAGACTTTATAATATTGTAATGATAGGAATGTTGTTATAGACGGTACGCAAACATATTCCTGATCATTTATTTATTTAACTCCTACAATGGCCTACTTGCGGAAATACCCGAAAACGTAATCTGTTCAAATTCTCTTGTTAAATTTTAATTAATTTGTTTATACTTTAAAAAATTATAAATGTCAAACTTGAGTTTCCCAAGGTTTGCCAACGAGTTAGTGATTCTTTTCCCAACGATATTTATCAACTTTCAATTTGACATTAGAGCCGTTTTCGAAAACAGTTTCCACCTTCTGCCCAGAAAGTTTTGCTTCTTAGAATGTGTGACCTGAATAGATGTATTGTAAAAAGAGATTTCTATCATTGTTACTTATTTCCTCTTTCAGAGCATAAGGTCTGACGAGCATGTCATGTGACCAGCACAATGACCAACCGCCTTTAGTTTTCCCAAACTATTGTCAGGTGATTCCGTGAGATAGTCGGACATACATACGACCACACGAAATAGTGTCTTATCCCTTTTTATATGTCACTAAAAAGCTATCTATTTTATGAAAAATGGCTTTTTCAAAGTAAAAATTTAAAAACAGAACAATATTTTTTTTTAGTTATTGAGAAATTAGTGTGAACGGTGGACGGACGACGGACAGACAGACCACACAAACTTAAACTCTACTTTTCTTCTTTCTGGGGCCGCTAAAAATCATATTAGAAAGATAATAAAATAAAGGTGCAAACAGTAGTTACCTTTCACCCTCAGTAGAGATTGCGATATAGTTGGAAGTTTATAAAGTTCTCCAACAGAGCAAAAAAAAGGTGTTCCATCATCTGAACATTGCAGGTTAGTAATCAACATTAACACAGACCCTAAAACAGAAGATGTAATGTTGTGTCTATTTTGAGCTGATGTACCTCTAGTACAATTGTACGGTAGATCAGTTTTAACATCACAAGAAAAGTAGAAAGGATCGGAATTGTTATTTGATGAGTAAACAATTTGGACTGGATTTTCTCCAGATGCTACTGTCCAATTACACAGCAATGTTGCAGTAGTTCCTATAATAGTGTCATTCAACCAGGTGATAGTCACATCAATTGTGTTCACGTGCAGGCATAAAGTGGCTGAAATATAAAACAAGTGAAACTTGAAAAAAAAACTTAATAAAAGAAACAAAGCTTATACAAACTGTAATTGTATCAATTAGTTTGGATCAGTCTTGTAACTAAATTAATAATAGATCTAAACCAACAAAAATTAATTTGTGCGATTAAAAATATTTTGTGTACCAAATAGAGTTGTGAACAAATACAGGTGTAAAGGTAGACAACTGTGTTATGGGAGTATGTGGGTAGCAAAAGACAAACAAAACATTCTATACTAAGCGTAGTCGTATCAGTTAGTTAGGATCAGTCATGCACAACTTGGTTAACATACATGACTAGATCGACCTAGGAACGCGCGTATGACGTAGTTATCTTTTTTAGCACGTAACGTCTGTATTTTATAAGATAATTAAAAATAGATATAGATAAACACTAGCGATTATAATCTGTATTTTCACCAATTGTCTTTGTCAGTACGTGACGTTTTGGCACCCCCGTTTTGGCGAGAGACGATTTGGCGCAGAGGACGTTTTGCCACGATATATTATTTGATCCAAAGCGTGAATCCACAAACATAAACAAACACTAGTGGCGACAATAGATAGAAACAAATTCACGACACTAAGATACTTTGAAAAGATATATTTTGAGAAATTGGGTAGGGGTGATTTGGGTGACACATCTCGCATTGACGCAGGTAGAGTTAACCAAATGAAGATAAGACCAGCACTGAGCACTGGTCGTTGGCGTCATGCGTCTGGCGATCATCTCCTTGGGACTGGTCATTACATGTGACACCTATCCCGCCCCCTATCTTCTGCTCACATTTCACTCCTTGTATATACTATTTCTTCCACCCCTCCCCTCTCTCACGCTTAAGACGATAATCTGTTTCTAGCACTCCACTTGACATCTCTAGGTGCGAATTAATAATCCTTAATCTTAAATTCCGAGAGTGGCCCAAAGTCTACCCCTCTCTTTCAATCTCTTCGCCCCTACGTCTTTATAAGCTCGCGTAGTTTGGACCATTCACTAATCGTTTTTCCAGCACGCTGACAGACTAGAAAAACTTTCGCCATTTCATTCTATTATATTTTTAACTGAAAACCAGTGGCAGTCTATATAAACAATGGAAAACGTCCAGTCGTAGCGAGGAAAAGACAAAATTTTGCATAAGTTTAGTGCAGACCACTCTAAGAAGTTCTGGCGTTGTAAACTTAAAAATGAATGTAGAGCTCGTCTACACACAGATACTGTAAACAACGACCTTGTTCTAAATCAACTAGGATAGCATAGCCTTGGAAGTGAAGCTGCAAAACTTCAGGCTGCCTCTATGTTAACAAAAATTAAAAAGAGGGCTGCTTCTTCCACAGAGATCCCAGCTTGTATCATAAACAGCTCTCTACAGGGAACTTGAGCGGCAGTGCCTGCACAATTGCCCAAGAAAGACACTTTGCGTAAAGTAAGTCAGCGTGATAGAAACGAAATTCATGGAGCCCCTCCACAGCCTGAACAAAAAGGTCAACTTGGACTATTCCAGTAGAATACCAAAAACTATATAGTTTCACCTGAGCTGACAGAAAAGTTTCTTTTGCATGACTCTGGAGAAAATGACAATAAAAGAATTTTACTATTTGGTAAAGAATCAAATGGCAGTTGGAGCAGTCAATAAAAAAGCTTTACGTGGATGGAATATTCAGAATCGCCCCTTCTATATTCTCACAGATCTACGTTATTATGGCAGAAAGAGGTGGTTTTGTCCTGCCTGTTCTATAAGCACTACTGCCAAACAAAGAAGGAGAAACATATCGCCGCATGTTTGAAGCAGTGACAGAGTTGTGGCCAGATCTTAAACCTTCATCTGTTTCTTTGGACTTTAAGCAGGCTGTGAGCTCTTCAGTCAACATATCGGTCATGTGCAATACAGGGTTGCTTGTTTCATCTGACACGAAAATATGCGAAAGAAATTGGCAGATGAAAATCTTCTTCCCATGTACAACAATGATCCAGAGTTTGCTTTGGCAGCTAGAATGGGTGTGCCTCTTAATAAACACACACACACACACAAGCCAAAATGTTTATTAAAGAAAATGATGTGAAACACAAACACACATTTACATTGATTAATGGACTTGTTATAGCTCACTTCAAAAAGGTCTTAGGAGCAGATATAAAAATAATTACTCAAATAATATATATAATGTACGAAAGCTACTAACGTTTTTCGCTTAAAAATTTGCTTAACACAAAAACTCATTGAAACAGAGATATGCATAATTGTTTTTAAAGAAATAATACAATAAACGTACATAATGTATTTCGCGCCAAAACGACCTTGGCGCCAAAACGTCCTGCTTTGTGTTTTTGTTTAGTTCACTTCCATGCTTTTAACTTTCTCGATACGCCATGATCATATCATCTGGGGGGGGGGGGGGGGGAGAGGTCATATTTTAAGGATAAATCATAGTTTGTGAACAAAATTAGTTGAATATATATAATATAAGCTAAATATTGATGTTTGAACCCATTTGTATATTATGTCGCACATACACTCTGATCTAAAATTTTATTATTAGTTAAATAATATGAAAAAGAGTTGTACCAGGTTGGAGGGGCGATACATGCGATCGCCCTCCGCTCATCGGACAAACCAATACATTTTTCTTTTTGCATTTTAGTTAAGAAATTATAAAATTAAAAAAAAAATAGTCACTAATATAATTTTTATGTATGCTATAAATTAAATTCTTTCATCGAGTCGCTCCACCCCTATTATTGAATGTCAAATGAAACTTTGAGCAGAAATTATATTTTCACTTTACCCCCCCCCCCTCCTCTTTCCAGACGAAAGCATGACGTTTTAAAACAAAAAAAGTCCAATATGGCCGCAGAGTTTGTGTAATTCCACATTATTTATACAGTTATTTTAAGAAATACTTTATTTTGGAAAAGTTAGAATTCATACAAAACTTTTCCTATAAGAGTGACAATTGAGATGAGCTTTGAGCAGAAATATTATTATTCTTGTCACCTTTTTCCATCCTGTACTCAGTCGTACACTTTTATCTAATTGGTACACTTAATTTCTCCTCCTATTTTCGATTTTGTTTTTGGTTAGAGCTTTAAATTTTAGTGCTTTAACAACACAAAGCTACAAACATGCCTATTGAACAAAATATATCACTTGCAAATGAGCTTTTTTTTTTAAATACTATTTTTCGAATATTTTTTTTTTATTTAGGCGGCAATCCTCAATTCCCTAATCTAAATATGTGGTTTATCTTATCTTTTCAAGGAACATATCGGTTGTATTTGCAATGTAGTAAGGGCCTGTGAATTCATATTAGAATATTTTTTAAGTAAAAAAATTATGAAAATCTCCTTTTTTTATTAATAGGATGAATAATGAGCTGTAGACGTCAGGAGAATACCTTTCTGAAGTGAAAATGCAAGAAACGCTCTGCCTCGAACCCTACTGGGGAAGCTTACAGAGCTGCCCCAGATCCCCTAGCTGTCAAGATAAAGGGCTCAACATGGCTGGGTTTTTTTTTCGCGAGGGTTGAGAAAGACTGCCTTTTTTTTTATCCCTATACATATAATATATGTAACTGAACTGTGATGCTGGTGAGTGTAGCCCTCTGTGTAATCAACCGACGCATGCGACACAGGCCTGTGTACTTAACAAGGATCTTATGGGAACATTATCCGTGTAGGCCAACGGTGTTTTGGTTGAGTATGAACTATGTCACGTTGATCGGACTGAAAGAAAAGGGACAAGAAAGTGAAAGAAAAAAATGGACCCCCCCACCCCTTCATTCTCCAAAGTTCTGGATCCGCTAATGATCTGGGTGAATGTTAACGTCATTTAAAAAAAAAATAACTTAGGGATCAAGCCTCAGCAAGGGGACTAATTCAATTTATACCACCACATCTTTCAGTATTTCCCTTTTTTTATATAAAAAAAACAACAACTAATTACTAATAGTTTATTAAAGGTTAGGTCAAGGTTAGGCAACCTTTTTATATCTAGGGCCGCATCTTAAAACAATAGAGAACGGGGGGCCGCACATATATATTTTTTTTTATTAGTGCATGTATGAACTTTAATAAAGTAAAAGTAATTTACAAATCCAAGTATTTGAAATAAAATACACTGTGACACCTTTGAAAATGATCCTTTTAAAATGTATACTGTTTTCGCTAGAGGCGTCTGCGACATATTGACACTTTTTTTTTTTACAAAGATTATATCAACTGCAGAACTAGCAAGGAGCATCCTAGCAATGAAACTGAGATGCTTCAGGAGAATCATAGGCATCACATTTAAAGACCGCATCACAAACCAAGAGATTAGAGACATTACTGCTGCAGCGATTGGACCCCATGATGACCTGCAAAATGTCGTAAAAAAAAATACGCAAGCTAAAAATCTATGGCCATATTGCAAGGTCTTCGGGGCTCGCAAAGACCTTCCTTCGGGGAACAGTACCAAGATAAAGAAGAAGAGGCAGACAGAGAAAGCGATGGGAAGACAACATTAAAGAAAGGACGGGCCCGACATTGAAAGAGGTTTTAACTAAGACAAAAGACAGAGAGGAATTGAGAAAGACTGTAGATGAATCTTGAATATATTGACTTTCATTTTGATTCTGTGTGAACTATAGTCGTTGTGACTGAAGGATTCCAACAATATGTTACTTATTGATAGTTTAACCCATTTCTTTATTATGACGCGTGTACTTTAAACTCAAATTCCATCATTATTAATCTTAAATGACAGAAGAGTTGCCGCTTTCCCGATTGGTCTTTTCCTTTAAGGGGAAAGCAATGTATTTTTGTATAGAAATCGCATAATCTGTGTAAACCAAATGTCACTATTATGTTATATATGCTACAGATTACATTATTATACCACTCCTCCCTTTTTACGCCGTCTTCTCCCCCCCCCAGTGTTCATTCTACCACCTCCTCCTCCTCTTTTTCGCATACGTTTTTATGTCTTTCGTATTTACTGGCAAGAGTTTTCGCAATCATTTAATGTTGCCTATAGAGAATGACTTTCGGGGTGAGATTGTCCATCCGTCAGCTTTAGATAAAGTGCAGAGAACAAAGGATGATGACTTTGTAAATTGGATTCATTGACCTGACTAAGGCCTTCGATTTAGTATGCCTCTTTAAAATTTTACAGATAATAGGCTGTCCAGCTATGAAGAAAATTATTTATATATATCAAAAAAACGTGGCAACGAGTTATTGGTCTAAACTGCCCACAGGTTGTAATGTAGCAAGTGTGTTTACAGGCCTTCTATGTCGATTGGTCTCGCCTCAACACTGAACAGTGACGTCACAATCTGTGGTCAGTTTAAACCAATAGCTCGTTTCATCTCACAGGTCGTGACATTAGACCTGTTGGTTGCGACGTGATAGATACTTGTTAAGGCCTATAATAACGATTGGTATCCACTCGACTCCTACATTAGTATTTAGTAAAGAGTTGAATAAAGTAATAGACATAAATTAAAATTTTGAGTACCGTCATATGCCAAATAATTAGCGGGACTGTCAGTTGGAGCTCACTGAAGGGATTGCAATAATACTGCATAATTTAATTGGTTACGCAAGGTTGTCATTGCCGGAAATGGTAATGGATGTAAGCATTCCACTACCTATAAAATGCTTCCTAATGGCATGCGTCTCAAATAGCCTCTGACAACCAGTCCAACTCCTGGCCTTCACGTGTGGCTCAGCGGAACTGTTCTCACTAACAGGAGAGGGGGCAAAGGCGAGTAACTGGCGCATTAACCAGTAAGCTTCGGGCAGGAGGAGCTCGTTAGCCATGGTGGCTGGCTAAACCACCTAGGAGAAGGAAAACTCTGAATTTAAACCTCTGTTGCCTTGCAGCTACACTTCGGCTTCGGCAGTCACCCAGCAGTGCTACACTCTGGCAAAACCTGCCACGCCGCTGACCCCAAACTGTATCGGCACTGCCGTTCCGTTAGATACATCAGCTGCGTGGAGTGGGGGGAACTGATGTGTGGGCGACATCGTTCCGACCACAACTTATGCCCAGGCATTCATCTCGTTTCCATGAGATGATCCATAGTCTGAAGGAGGTCATATAATAATTGAATTGCTAGAGCACTGTTAACAAACATTAGGTAGGCTCAAGACGCTGTGTTAACTTTACAAACGTAAACATGAGCGCTAAGATGACAAAATAATCCTAACCCTAAAACTGTTTTAAACAGATAGGTCTTAAGACTAAGACTGCTTTATCGATCCTTATGGAAATTTGTTGTAATTTCAAGGACTCATTTCTCATATACAGACAACATAACAGAAATATACACATAAATAGAACAGACACAACATAAAGAGTTCATTTAGCGACTACACATAAGCATCTTGGTTCTTTTCATTGCATTTATAATAAATGAAAAACTGTCATGGAATCCACATATTGATGAAACTATAAAAAAAATCAAACAAAGCATTAGGATTTATTAAAAGAAATTTCTATAAATCAAAAAAGAACATAAACCTAAAATGTTATTTAACCTTGGTTAGGCCAATAATAGAATATGCATCCTCCGTTTGGGACCCCTCAACTCAAGATAACATTAAGAAACTGAAACAGACACAAAATAGAGCAGTGAGATTCATAACAAATGAATATTCACATATAACCAGAGTAACACCTTTAGTAAAATCACTAAATTTAGAAAGCCTTCTGGATAGAAGACTCAAAAGTAAAGTAGCAATTATACATAAAACACTGAACCATAATCTTCAAATACAAAAACAAAATTTAATAAAATACTCCGTATGCTAGGACACATTTATATAAATACTCCTTCTTCCCTAGTGCTGTTAGAGCATGGAATGGGTTGCCTGAGCTAGCCAGGAAAACCAGTGACTTGGCAGACTTTAAGTCATTGGTTAATATGTATGACTAAATGCATGACGCGTGGGGCGTAATCATCTTCTTTTTTGAAGTAACGTCTGTATTATATAAGATAAGATAAGATGTTTCCTGACTGAAGGCTGGCGTTGATAAAGTCTGACCGAGTAAGCTACGAACGAGTTTTTGTACCGCTCTGTTTTTGTCTTGATTGACAATTGTCGCCCACTTCGCGACGATTTAATTGCGATGGAGCGGGTGGCTGTTGTCTTTCAGGAAATTTTTTCGATTTTTCTAGGACATTTTTGTTCAGAATGTTTTTCTTGAATGTAGTGTGGCATGTACTCTTAGATCAATGGGAAGTGATATAGATCAGAAATGAAATACCACAATTAGCTTCTTAAAGTAACAATTGATTTGAGTTAAAACTTTTAAAAATATATTTCCTGTGCTCTTTGTTTCTTACATTTGAACTGATGTAAGTAGTTTCTAAAAATAGAGGGAAGACTATTTAATGTACAGATATGCAAATGTGATTTTAATACAGCGTCCGATACAGTTTTTTTTTTTTTATGTTAAAATCTCTTAAAATCTTCCTCTTTTAATTGTCTTCTTTTTTTTTTAAATGTAATCCAAAGAGTTAGTGCTGAAAACAAATCAGTTGCGAACGTCTGTATAATGTTAAGTGACCCATGATGTCGTTTAAGGAACCTATAGTTCTATATCTCATGTTCTAGGTGATAAACAACAACCTTGTTTAGACTTGTTTATTTTAAGTGTTTCGGATGTTCCTACATATACCGAACCTGCCGCAGGATGGCAGGGGGCAGGATTTCAACTCGGGACTTCCATGACCACCGTCGAACGTCATTCCTGAGCGCATTCCACACGCCAGGCAGGCATCCCTATGACTTAACACGTAAGCTTGACATGAATCAAATCTATGTTAGGTATCAAAATATTGGATAGGAAATCGCATAGTGAGAATTTTATAAGTTAGCTTTATAAATCCCAATACAAACATGCTATAATTAGTTTACTTTCTCACTTTTGTCTGGTGATGGCGGGAGTCCTACGCCATCACCAGACAAAACGCTTCAGGGACACCCTTAAAGCTTCTCTGAAAGCCTTAAGCATTGACCCAGCCACTTGGGAGACAGAGGCACATGATAGAGCATCATGGCGTCGCGCTGTGAAAACTGGCACACAGGTTGCAGAGGAAAAAGGAACAACGCTGGCAGATGAAAAGCGCCAGAGAAGAAAAGCAAGACCAATGACACTAGCTCCAGCTGGAATAACCTGCCCAGTGTACTGCCGAACATTCCGGGCTCACAAAGGTCTCACCAGCCACATGAGGAGGTATAAAACCCCAGTGCAAAGCCCTCAGCCCTCTGGATGACAAAAGTGGTCATCATAGAACCACGATGGACGAACTACAGGTGACAGAATAGTAAAATTTGTCATCTAACACAAAATGAACTTGGCATATACCAATATTATGTAGCTAATTGTGTACTATAATTAGCATAATTGTAAGATGTATATTTATTCACACACACAACAATAAAGTCTCTTCTCATTATCAACATGTTTATTTTACACTGGAAAGTTTTAGATACGTTTTAATTGTTTTAATACAGATTCTCTTAATATAACAATCAACAAAAAAAGAAAAAAAACAACTTAATTTTAAATCTCAATACTATTATAAGTAGAATTATTAATATAATCATTGTGAGATTCTTTATTCGGCTGGTTTTCTTTCACCTGATTTCCTCATACACCCACCTGAAATAAAGATGTATGCTTAGAATTATTGACTACATTAACTTTATTGTTATTGGTTTTCATGATACAACTTGTATCTTTGACATGTCAAAAAGTCCATTTATTCTTATTTTTAAGAACCGTAATATCCCAGATAACTAATACTCTGTGGGCCACAAAATGCTATCAATAAATGATATATCTTATGTTATAAAATACAGACGTTACTTAAAAACGAAAATGATTACGTCCTACGCGTCATGCATTTAGTCATGCATATTAACCAATGACTTAAATTCTGCCAAGTCATTGGTTTTCATGGCTAGCTCAGGCAACCCATTCCATGCTCTAATAGCACTAGGGAAGAAGGAGTATTTGTACAAATTTGTCCTAGCATATGGAACAAGGAATGTGCCTTTATCTTTGTGTCTTTCTGTGTGTATTATTAGATTTTGTATTTGAAGATTATGGTTCAGTGTTTTATGTATAATTGTTACTTTACTTTACTTTGCTTCACTTAATGTAGTAACTAAATCTGAGTGCAGCGTTTGAAATTTAACAATTAGCTTATAGGCCGATGAAGCCATAATGAAAATGTGTAATGTTGTTTCTGAGTATTAGCCACAATTGATGGTAGATTAAGGAATGTTTTTCGAAACAGAGTAATCTTAGTAATCCAATGGATGGATACTTGTACAGAAGGCTTTAAACCTTATCGGACGATCAAACAAAGCCGCATTGAGATACAGTTGTATTGAACTTAACACTGATGACATAAATCACATTTATTTACCTTGACTTCTTCGGATTAGAAAGATGATGACAACAAACTGTACATTAGAATTGAGGATGATAGAATAACACCTTTAGGGAAAAAATAAGGAAAAAAAAAATGAACAAGTAGAGTTGGGTAAGATTAAGCAGTTCTAAACATATGTAAATACAACTTCCTTAAAGCTTATGTAATAAGTAATAAAGTAATAAATTCATTCTCAGTGCTACAACAGTTTAAATCACTAATGAGTTAAGCTAAGACTCAGAAAACAAAACAAGCAAATATAAAAATATTTTTAGTTGCTTTTAAAAGGGAAAAACTCCACATTTACAACTAAATATAACTAAGATTTATTTCTCTTTTTGATATCAAACAAAAGTAATAAATTAGCACTATTGGTAGGCCTAACTCTTTAACTCTTAACTCTTTTTGTTATTCATATTTTTTGTTAGGAACGATGAATAATTGTGTAACAATTCAAGTTCCATTTAGTTTACTAACATCCAAACAGAAAAGAATAGGCAAACTGATGACATCTAATTGTACACATTACTTACCCATAGCTATCATAGAAATTGCATTACTATCTGGGGAATAGAATTGTATCCATTTATTGATCTAAAAGTCGAATAAATGCTCCATTTTTTTTTAATCTAGTCTACTTACAGATCTAAAATTTCCAAAAACTTGGTAGAATGCAAATATTGCACCGACCGATTTCTTTTATTGTATTACAATATAAACTTATTTCATTGTTGATGTCGTGTGTTGACAATGCGCTGACACTTGAGGCTATCGTGATTGTCGCACGAAGTTAAATTTAATGCTTCAGTGGTACCAAGGAACCCGTTTACGTGTAAGTAGGATAATTATCATGTTTTACCGAGCTTATATCAGTTCTCTCCATCTGTCTGTCTTGTCAAAATCTTTTACATTTTCCCACTTCTCAATCTCGGATCAAGTTGAAAATGTGCGCAATTATTCATTGTCGATAACAGCACATAAAACATTAAAAAGTATTAACAAAGTAAGATAGAATAAGGTAAGTTAAAATAACTTATTGCTCCAATCAAATGGAAAAAAAGTTTGACTAAATTATCCAGGGAGAGCTATGGCTGAGTGATTAGCGTTTGGCTTCTGAACCGAGGGTCCTGGATTCGAATCTCGGACAATGAATTTTGGGAGTTTTAGGGCGCCTTTTAGTCCACCCAACTCTGATGGGTATCTGTAAGTTGGGTAAATCAAAGGCGGTTGGTCGTTGTGCTGGCCACATGACGCCCTGCTCATTAACGGTAGCCAAAAGAAACAGATGACTTCAACATTATCTACCCTATAGATCGCAAGGTCAGAAAGGGAACTACTTTACTTACAATGTTTCACCTCAGCATAACTAATAACTACTATAACAATATAAAATAAACTTCAAAGAATCCTAAATGCTGCTGGTAAAATCATTGGCGAAATACAAAACCCAGCTGTTTGAGAAAAACATTTATAAAAAGCTAAAAAGATTCTAGAAATAAACAAAAGTGTGTGATAACACAAACTCAAAGGCGGTTCCCATCGAAGTCACCAATGGACCAGGAATATTTAAGCCATAGTCTTGTTTTGATCCTTTAAATTTATAAAATTGTAAAAATTTAATTGGCGTTTTTTTTCACATAAAAGCAAACAGGACAACACTTCGTCTTAACTGATCACCTAAAAAGAGAATGGAAACCTCCCAGACAGCTGTCTAATTACTTTTTGGGTTAAGTGTTTAATTTTTATATACTTTTTGTAAACTCTTTCTGCCTTAGTTTCTTTAAATTCTTTTAATAGGTTTTCCTTCTGTTTACAAAGCTTCTTTAGTCTATTATTAAACCAGCATTTATTTATTTTGTTTAATGGGTATTTAGTTGGTATATGATTTTCTATATTGTTTTTTTAAGATGGTTTTTAATGAAATTCCAGAGGTCATCGACTGGTTCATTAATGTCTTTTTCTGATAAGAATGTTTGTTGGAAGTTTCATGCAGCTTGGTGTAGCTGTGTTAGGTTGCATTTGTTCCAGAGTAAGATTTTTCTTTTGGTTTTTGTATTGGCTACTGCTTTTATCTGACTGTGTATTTTTATGATCTCATGGTCTGATAGACCAGGGATAATATCATAATCAACTACTAATCCAGGTCTGTTGGTTAAGAAGAGATATAATGTGTTGTTTAATCTAGTTGTCTTTTTAATGATTTGATCTAAACTTCGGTTGTGTAAAGTTTCTATGAAAAGCTCATTTATGTCCTTAAGGTTTTGGTGTATACCGTGCCTTTGTTGTTTGCCATCTATTTCTAATAAAATACGATTCACCGAGTTAAACGATTGAGGCCACTGGAGCTGAACCCCTGGACCAGATTATTACCAGAATTGTTGGCTGTAGTGATAGTTTCTGGTGAGTTTGTTTCTGTTTGCTTCGTTGTTGTTATTGTTGTTGTGGTAGGGGCTGGGGTGGTAGCTTCATCTGAAATGCAACAAACATTATTGTGCATGAACAATGCATCCACACGTTGGTGTAATAACATATGATTAGATTTCAAACTAAGACAATTAATGCATAGCAAATATCAAATACTCAGAAAATCAAATAGCCTAAATACATAAATAGTCTAGGGTGGTGGTGGTCGAGAGGTATATCGGTTTGGTCTCAAATAGAAGGCTCTTTTATTCGAATTTATGGGATTCTAAATTGTTAAGGGCACTCCGTAGTCCACTTGTCAAGTTTTAAAATGATTCCGCCAGACCATTAAGTAACATAAAATATATTGGAAAATGAATGTCACCAGAGCTCAAAACAGTCTTTATATTTTAAAGAAAACATTAGCTATCCTTTAAATCTGGATGAGCATATATTTCATTAAATTTCAAACTTTCAAAAATCTTATTAATTTTGCAGCAAATATATATATATATATATATATATATATATATATATATATATGTATGTCTATGATCTATAATACCTAAATTATTAACCTTCTGGCTCCTCGTACAGCCAAAAGATAACGTCAAAAATAATCAGCGAAACAAAGGAGCTATATTTACTACACTGTGTGGACTTACAGTAAGATTTGAAAAAATGTTTGCTATGATTGACAAATACAGGCATTTTTAGATGTTATAATGAACAGATTCTAGACTGACACAAACTTACACTTACATATAACTAGTGAGATAACAGCAAACATTGCGTAATTCACATTTTCTACAACATTGGAAGCTGTACAGCTGGAAGTAAATACGTAGACATTGTTTTAAATGAAAATATATCTAAAAGTTTCAACAATTTAATAAAATGATGAGAAGCAATATATATTGATTCATTATTTGAATTGTATGTTTCTGTTTAATTAAAAAAAAAGGTTTTGATTGTGTAATTACATTTTCTTAAAATAAACTGGGCGTCAGCATAGCCAAATAGGCTACTTAGATTTAAATTCTTTATTGGTCATCAAAGTCACAAAGTGTTACTAATGTAATTTGAAAAATAAAAGTAAAATAACCCTTTATGTTCTCTTGATCTAAGAGGCATATTATGGTGTATAGTAAAATGATTTATGGCCAGACGTTTAACGAGGCTGTCAATTAGCCAGCAAAACGACCAAAAAATGTAATGACTCATTTGATATTCATTAGAGTGTGTGCAGATAGAAATGACTGTACAACACTTCACGATCGGAAGAGGTCTATTTTTTTGACTGCCAGAAAAAGGTTGGGCTTATCAACAAAATTGTACGTGACATTTCAAAACGACACATTTTGTTAAAATATTGATTAATAAAATCTTTAAGACCAACTTGTAATCTCCAGCATCCAAAGTTTTATTTAGACTAGTCAAAGTAACAGTGCTGTATGGACCGTCCATCACACTAGAAATTGTTCTGTTTTCATCTCCAACTTTAGTCCAAGAGTAAGTTGGTAAAGGATTTCCTTCGGCTTGACATTTAAGTGTCACTGTATTACCTTCATACAATGTAGATGCTGGTTGTCTGGTCAGACTTATACTGGACACTGGATCTGGTTAGGTTAAAAAAATTTAACGGTTTGTCATTTAAACATATACAATGTAGCTTGATTATGCACATTATGTAGTTTCAATGCAGCTAAGCGCTAATTAATCAAGATGTTCTTTATCATTTAAAGTACTTTTCTCTAGAATAATACTTGCCATAAGGAACAAAGACCGCCACGCTAATGACGAGCTTCGAAGTAGGATTGCAATCACAAAATATGCCAACTAAAACTTTTATTTCCTTATCACAAGGTCTTGCAAAAACTTTCCATAATAATTATAGCTTTTGTACAGCGCAAATTTCATTCTTATAGCATGTCTAAAGCGCCATGGTCCAATCTCATTTGTGCACCATTGGGGAGAGGGGGTATCTGGGAGTAGGATTTTCCAAGCTGCCTTTAGACGCTCAGTAAACACAATTCTGCTAGGGTCTGGTGTCAAACCTTAAGCCCCCTTGCTAGTTAGTCAAGCCTTTCGGCCAAATATCCTTCAAGGAACAGTTCCAAGGGGGAATAAAGAAGAGGCAGACAATAAAAGCAATGAGAAAGCGAAAGACAGAGCAATGGAGAACGTCAGTCAATGGATTGTATGTGGTGCCCCATATGTTCAAAAGACGACTGGACCTGAGAAAGTGAAGGAATTTAAAAACTTTTAAATTTATTTTCATCTTAACATTAAAGAGTGAAGGAAAAAGTCTTGAACAGTAAACATTTTTACAAAGCTTCTATCAACTCACTCTGTCTGGTAAAAAGTGTGTACATGTTATTTCTCCTACACCCATTCGCGGATCAAGTTGAAACTTTCAACAATAATTCTATGGCGAAGACAATACAATCACAATACACAAATCAATAAAATAAAAAA
The DNA here is from genome assembly GCA_036873155.1 of Biomphalaria sudanica. NCBI lineage: Eukaryota > Metazoa > Mollusca > Gastropoda > Planorbidae > Biomphalaria > Biomphalaria sudanica. The sequence goes on along the minus strand of JAZGLO010000790.1, from coordinate 48,557 downwards.
GTAACAAATTCATCAATTAATTACCAGCTCTTGTAAACCTTAAAATCAGCAGCATGGAAACTGTTTTTAACGGACTCAGGCACACATTGAATTAGAAGGCAATTAAAAAGCAGACATTTTTGTCAAAGATAGAAGGATGAACAAACAAATGAATCCCTGTCTACCCAGAACAAATAAAAATGATAGAGTGTAGAACTCAGAAACAGAATGAGACAATATATGTTCCGAAAGCTGAAAAGGCGGGACGAGCGAAATCTGCCCTATCGAGCATCACCAGAGAATGCTGACCATGTTCTTCAAAGCTATATACTATACTCAAAAACAAAAACTGCATGAGTTGAAAACCACTTCGCGGTTCATGTCAGATATAGGATTAAAATGAGAACGAAGAAGAAGAAGAATGTATTTTATTTGATACCTTCAAGAGAAATTAATCTTTCAGTATTTACAGTTATTGCTAAATATTTAAGGTTTTGTCCCCTTAGATAATTTTACTCGTTATTTTTCCTGAAACTTCAAACAATTATTTATAACACCTAACAAAACACTAATTATTTAATAAAAAAAAACAAAAAAAAAACAATTAGCCGCTTAATTATCGGAAATCAATAATTTGTTTGATATTGAAATAAGGAAATCATTTCTACTTTATTGAACGATATAATTGCAAGTGTGGAGTTCTTTCCCTTAGATAAGCGTGTGTTTTTGTTGTTGTTTTTTAAAAATATATTTTGTCATATTAACTGTATCCCACTTATATGGATCGGGTCTCATACAAGGAAATCCTACCCGAACATGGAGTCGACCACTTAGTGAGATTGTTACAGAGCGTCGCATGAGGTTTATGGGAAATGTTCTCCGACAAAATGAACTACGCCTACCAAGAGTTGCGATGACATGTAGGCCAATACGAGGAAAGCGCAAACAGGGACGTCCTCGTATAACTTGGCCCAACACTGTCAGCGAGGACCTCAGAGCAATGGACACGAGGCGGTAGGAGGCTTCAGACATTGCCAGTGTTGAGACAGCTTGCCGCCCAATGCGCCGAACGGCGTTGGAGGAACTAAGTCTAAGTAAAGTTTGTCATAATATCGTGAAACAAGTTACAAGCCCGACAGTTTTGAGTTGTTGTTTTTTAATTGAATTGATGTAGAGGTCATGAAAATAACAAGAAATGATTTGATCAGTATATCATCAACATTGAGCTTGTTCTTTGCGTTTATATTCATATAAGCGTTACCCATTTCATAACTCTAAGGCAAAAATAAATAACGATAAATTCACATGTCAAACCAAACGACCACAATACAATATTAACTTTAAAAACACTTACAAATAACAGTGACAGGGTCAGTCTGTGCACACAAGTCTGTCTCTGGGTTAGTACAAGTGTCTGGAGTTGTAGGTTTAAAATCTGGATTGGTTACAAAACACGCCAGAGAAATATTCTGATGAAGTCTGTTGGCTTTTAGAGTTGCTGAACTTCGTGTACGTACTGTACATTTGTCATCTCCTGGTTCAGTGACTAGAGAAATTGAAAAACATATCTTATTGAAGATGATATAATTAAAAAGCAATTGAGTTTATAACAATGAAAAAAATGAGTTTGTGCTATACGAACTTTGTGGGTCAGTCTCAGACATTTCGTCACACACCAACAACTAAGCAGCTTTCCGAAAAGTGATCTCTATTTAAACACATACGTCTTTTCTCAAGCAGAAGGGCGCGCCAATTCTCTATCAATGGGACGTGGGGTTCTCTCAAGAAAGACGTCGGTCGCTGGATGAGTGGGGACGTAATGGAAACAATTCATATATTTATAGGCCTAATTTTATTGTTTTGGTGGCAACTTCGTATACGTTGGAAGGGATGTTGTGATCTGAGTGAATTGCCATTCCATCACTTCCTAAGAGTAATGTGTGCTACCATTTATATGGTGTAGATATGTTCAAATATCTATAGAGTGTCTCAGGTTTATTGGGTCGCTAAATGATACATGATTTTAGTTTCAACGCATTTTACTTTTGAAATAGCCGAGTCTAAGAAAAAAAAAACATTGAAGGAATTTTTTTTTAGTTGAAACAAGCAAAAAAATAAAAAATATTTTTTTTAAATCAACAAAGCTTCTCTATGGGGAGAACCCTTCCTTTACAACTTTATCTCTTAAAAATGTAAAGTTTTTTTCCTTTTTCGACATCAAACAAATTTATTTCTTTACCATATCTAGCCATATCTCTGACTACAGACAAATTAAATGAAATGATTAATTGCCAATAATTAATTGACTAATTGGTTGTTGTTTTTAGCGACCCCAGAAAGGGGATAAGACGCTATTAGTTTCGTGTGGCCTGTCTGTCCGTCCGTCCCGTTAGGATCTCAGAAACTAGATGAGAAAATGAAAATCGGACATCATGATATTTAGGATCATTCAAAGTTCTGATGCAACGGCTACTTTTTTTTTTTCGAAAGTGAACCATCTAATTTTAAAAATTATATATGCAAGCAGATTTTTCCAAAAATTACACCACTTTCAAATGAAAACCTTTCGGGGAAGTAAGTCTTATTAAAAAGTTTACAGGCTTCTTCAGTAATAATCTAGTTTCATTCATAGATTCGCGCATTGGTACAAAAAAATGCATCTAAGGTCACAATTGAAAAAGTATCAATGGATCATTATAAAATAGATTTCCATTTATCAACTATCTCATCAAATAAAATATTTATTCAAATGTTTTTTTTTTAAAAGAAGTTTAATACGAAATTCGTTTCAATTGTAAGTTTAAATAAAAAACAAACTGTATTTATACCGCGCAGTTTTCACAAATCATCATTAGGCTAAACACTTGACAACAATCTAAATTACAATAAATAGAGGCCAGACATAGATCTAGATTTACATTTAATTGTATTAAACAATTTGAACAAAATTTACATGTATAATTTATTAAGGAAATAGGTAATCTTCTAATAGCTTAGGGGTGCAGATTTATTTATTATGCAAGTAGTAGTATCACATTAAGAAGTGAATCTGATGCGAACAGCATAAGTGCACTATAACCCAGTAGTAGGCCTACAAATCTAAGTTTAGTTCTATATTTAGTTAAGTTCTATATTTAAAAATATAATACACAAGTTGAGAAAAAACAAAATGCAAAAAGTCCGATGTTTAATAAAGCTAATACGAAAATAGTAGACCTACCATTGACAGCAGTGATCATAAGTTCTGAAAGTAAATCCACACTTTGTCCATTCTGATAAGCTTTCCAAACAATTTGTCCAGCATTAGGATAACCCACACCAGCTGTACATGTGGCTGTGATGTTTGAGTTTTCTTGGATATCTGTCAGGACATTGCTTAATGTTGGAACTGTTGGACGAACTAAACGCACAATTTTTTTTTTAATTCATATCAGAATTATTTTGTTTATGTTTGATAATAATGTCTATCTATGAAAAAAATCTAAAAATAGTTTTGAAATATAAATCATAAGTGATTGTTTGTAAACATTACCTAGATATAATGTAAAAAAAGTTTACCTTTTATAGCAAGCACTGCCTTTGATATGGTAGGAGTTTGAAAAGTTCCTCCAACTAAACAAAAGTAAGATATTCCATCATCTGCACATTGCAAGTTACTAATCATCATTGATACAGAGTCTTGTTGCGAAGAATTTGTACTGTGTCTACTCAAGTTGGAAAGTGTACCTGGAGTACAACTATATTGAAGATTACTTTGAACAACACAATTGAAATAAAAGTCATTGGCACCGGTATCATTATTTCGTAAGAATACTACATTGGTTGGATTTCCATTAGTCCAACTACATTGCAATGTTGCAGTAGTTCCTTTTATTGTGTCACCCACCCATGTTGTGGTCACATCAATGGCCATTGCATGAAGAAATGAAGTAGCTGAAACATTAAATTAATCAGCGTTGTACTTTAATATAGCGAAAACAGTGTTAATATCTAAAGCTTTGTTACACTTATTATATTGTTGTTATATTACTAGATATTGTCCTTTTACTTTGTGCCTTAATACTTTCAAGCACTGTTCAAAAATATAAGATTTCTCTCTATGGCGGACAACTATATTTGTGTATCTGGTGTATACAATAAAGGAAGTGTAGTTAAGCTGGGTTTTTTTTTTTTAAACCTATGTGATAATTTCCGTCCCTTTTTTTTCTGCATTACAGAATAACATTTTCTATTTTTTTCCGTTTGTGGAGTTTTCGTTCAGTGGAAAGACAGCTAATGAAGCCTACCTACTCTGTGTCATTTTTTACTTTTACCTTTTATCTATTTCTTAATCTGTTTGAAAGTTGGAGCACCATGCAAGATTTGTCGACGTTCTTTCTCCATTCCTCTCTGACTTTCCCTTAGTTAAAACCTCTTTTAATGGCACGCCCGTCCGTTCTTTTCTGTTGTCATCCTGTCGCATTCTCTGTCTGCCTCTTCTTCTTTTTCCTGGTACTGTTCTCTGAAGGAAGGTCTTTGCAAGCCCCGAAGACCTTGTAATATGGCCATAGATTTTTAGCTTGCGTTTTTACGATAGTTAGCAGGTCATCATGGGGTCCGATCGCTGTAGTAGCCCTGTTTCTAATCTCTTGGTTCGTGAATTCGTGATGCGGTCTTTAAATGTGATACCTAGGATCATTCTGTAGCATCTCAATTCCATTGCTAGGATCCTCTTTTCTAGCTCTGCAGTCATAAATAAAAACATAATTTCAAGGAGGCCACAAGTGCGATCTGCTTCAACAATAATACTTGGAACTGGTTTAACACCCACAGTCGGAGTAAGACAAGGCTGCCTACACTCACCAACACTTTTCAATATTTTTCTTGAAAGGATAATGGAACATGCTCTGGAGGGCTATGACGGTACTGTAAGTATTGGAGGAAGAAGAATTGCTAACTTGCGCTCGCAGATGACATTGATGGCCCAGCAGGGACAGAAGTTTAGCTACTTAGTGATGCGCATTGACAAGACTTACGCAGCATATGGTATGCTATTAAATGTAGAAAAATAGCCAATAGGGGTTTAAAAGTGGCATCTGTATTGGAGAGGAAAAGCTGATTAGTGTCAGTATTTCAAATACATCGGAGTTATTGTCTCAAACGAGGGAACAAAACCTGAACTACTGACCTGAATTGCACAGTCGACAGCAGCTCTTTCAAAACTTTAACATGGAAAGATAAAGGCTTTAGACCTTGGCACCGAAATCAGACTGATATGCCCCTTGATCATGGCCACATTCTAATATGCTTATGGATCGACCTTGGGTTAAGGGTTAGGGTTAGGTTACGGCAAAGTGCTAAATTCGGCATTCTATATAATGCTCAAAAATTCCATTTCCAAATTTGCCTAGGCAATGTATAATAAGCTTATTATGAAATAAGATATAGATCTACTATTTTAACATTGTCTTAGAAGTTTTTAAAAAAAGTAAACATGTTTGTAATAGAGGATTTAAAAAAAGTTTCGTTGTTTTTACCTAAATCAGCAGTTCGGCCAAAAGGTAGACTGGGCTCAATAGCTCTGATCGGCAGCCAGTCTAGGAGACGGAATCTCCAATATAACACCTATATAACACCCAATCTGTTGTTCACAGCCGTCTCAGACTTCTGTGCTACCTTGGACTGCATTTAGATTAAAGAGTGGTAATGCGCGAGCCAATTATCACTTTAAAAATACTTTGCGCAGGTTGGTGGCAGGGCAGTAATTTATGCTTTAGGACGCTATAGCCAGAGTATCTTTTGTCTGCCTTAAATGTTTATCACGCCCCTTTGTAAGAGAACTCCGGCTATTTCGAAGTCCACCTGCTACCATGTGCTCTTCTCTATGTCAGTTGAAGTAAGCTGGAGCCTAAACTTAACTTTAAAGCTTTATTTGGGGAACATTACATTTGTTTTAAGGTCGTCATGTGCCATGCTCAGCATTATGTCAAAGGAAAAAGAGTAGCAGCAAGTATCTCACGCTATTCTCAATGGATGTGAAGAATTACTTCATATTTTTTAAATAAAAGGACTTAGGGAAAACACATTCAAGCAACGCTTCAAACTGTAGAACTCACAAACAAGCCATTGTAGAAAGTCGCCACTGACAACATTGAAACTCTGCCTAGTGAGACAATGATGTCAACTTTTAAACAAACAGCTTCGGGTACTACAAAGACACCCAATTTAAAAAAAATGCTGGTTTAATAATAGATTAAAGAAGCGTTGTAAACAGAAGGAAAATGTAAAGAAACTAAGGCAGAAAGAGTTTACAAAAAGTATATAAAAGTTAAACACCTAACCCAAAAAGTAAGCAGACAGCTGCAGAGTGAATATATAAACAATGTAAAATTTAAAGATAACAACAAAAACCTATGGTCATACATTAAGTCTAAGAAAATGGAAACAACAGGCATAGAGCCATTAAAAGATGAACATAACATAATACATAATGATAATGAAACTAAAGCAAACATCCTAAACAAATACTTTGCATCAGCACTCTCAGCCACAGGAGACACAGACATATTACTTAATTTGAACCAAGTAGACAACATAGAAGATATAGTAGTACAAGAAAATGGAATCCAAAAACTATAAGCCAACGCCAAACCAAATAAAGCTTCTGGACCTGATGGTATTCCAGCTAGATTACTCAAAGGACTAAGCAATAAGATAGCCCCAGTGTTCAAAATACTCTTTCAGGCATCGCTTAACCAGGGCAGAGTACCAAAGGACTGGAAAGAAGCTAATGTAACCCCCCTATTTAAAAAAGGAGAAAAATCTGACCCAAGAAACTACAGACCAGTATCACTTACCAGCATCACATGTGAAATCCTAGAACACATAATATGTAGCTACATCAAATACAACTTAGACATACATAATGTCCTCACCCCATACCAACATGGCTTTAGGAAATATAGGACTAATTGATGATTTTTCAAAAGGTTTAGATAATAGTGAACAAATAGATGCTATCTTACTAGATTGTTCCAAGGCTTTTGACAAAGTTCACCACCATAGTTTGCTTAAAAAATTAAAATATTTCGGCATTTATGGTCCATTGCATCAGTGGATTAAAGATTTTCTGATAGGAAGAGAACAAACTGTAAAAATAAATGGCTCTAAATGAACACCGATAACAGTAAACTCAGTTGTACCTCAAGGAACAGTCTTGGGTCCACTACTATTTTTAATTTACATACATGATTTACCAATTTGCATTAGTTCAGGAACAAAAGTCAGATTATTTGCAGACGATTGCATAATATATAGAACAATAAAAACAACACAAGACACATAATTTTACAAAGAGAATTAGATGAATTACAGAAATGGGAATCAAATTGGAGCATGTCTTTCCACCCAGAAAAATGTCAGAGTAACAAAAAAAACAAAAAAATCTCACCTAAAATAAACAAAATGAAAGCAAAAAATCAGTCACTAAATTCCGCCCCCCCCCCCCAGCTACGCCCATGCAAGCATGTTAAAAAGCTAAACAAGAAACAGCAAAAGTCAACATAGAGTGAACGAAAACATTACTTTGAGAATATTACATCCTGTAGATAAGGTGAGATTATTACTACCAGATAGAAAGAATAAGCTTTTTATTTAGTGGTTTAATCCATTTTTAGTTACCAAGAAAATCACGAAATTTAATTCAACAACAAAAAGAAAGTTTACCACATCAATATGTTACATAGATACAATGAAGAAATACTGAAATCAAAAATGGAATCATGCAAGAAAATAATAAGATTAACTGATCTTCAAGAAAGTAATTCAAGTAATACACAAGAACTCAAACTACCTACTCCAATATCAACGCAGACAGAATATTGGAAAGATATGAGATTTAACAATCTGACTTATTCTGACGTCTCAAAGAAAAAAAAATGAAATACTTAAAGATTATTCAACATTTTTCACTGATGTTCCAGGCTAGACATCAGTAATAAAATAAGAGATCAATTTGACCAGCATAAACCAACAAAGCAAACACCATATCCAGTTCCAATCCATTATTGAGACTTTCTGCAAAAAGAAATTCACCAATTACTATATCAATGAATAATTAAACATTCACATTCACCCTGCACAGTACCTATCGTACTTGTTAAACGGCACAATTCTACAACACTTAGAATGGTTGTCGACTTGAAACAACTCAACAAGATAAATGTTGCATTTTTAGCGTCCCCCGAAAAGGAAGAAGACGCTTTAAGTTTTGTGTGGTTTGCCTGTTCGTCTTTCCCGTTTACATCTGAGACACTGAAAAAGGGAACATGAAAAACCGACATCATAGTATTTTAGACCAATCAAATTTCTGATGCAACGGCTACTTTTTTCTTTTCTGAAAGCGAAAAACAATTTTTTTAAGGGCCTACCATATTTTTAACGTTTTAGAATTTTGTTACAATCTATTGCTAAGTTAAATAAGTTCTGTCCTACTATCTATACATTTACAAAAAAAAAAAAAAAATTTTTTTAAGAAAAAAAATCTATTTAGTATGCATATAAGTGTAACATAATTCAAAACAACAAATAATAAGTAATTTTTCATATTATCGCTGTGTGATACCTAACCATATCAATGGTTTTTACCTTTTATGGAAATGTGTTTTTTTTCTTCCTTGAGGCTTTGAAAATGAGATTGACCCTTTACAAAACAATTAGATAATCAATATAAGATATTAGTTAGACCATGTTCATATCTATAGTAACATTCACTTTGGTCTACTGAACATTGGGACACCACACAAGATCACTTTACCTTCTTTCTCAATTCTTCTCTGTCATCTGCCTTTAATAGAACTTCTTTCTCATTTTCTTTCTGAAATTATTGAAACCTGCTGCTTTTACCTGCCTGGATAACCACCTCGGGGGCCAATTTGGAGTTTGTGTTTCCACACAAACTGTTTTTGTAATCTTGTATTATAACGTGGTTTGGTATTGTCATATCTTCTTTTCGTATATAATACAGACGTTACTTCAAAAAAAAGAAGATGATTACGTCCTACGCTTCATGCATTTAGTCATGCATATTAAGCCATGACTTTAATTCTGCCATGTCACTTGTTTTCCTGGCTAGCGTAGGCAACCCATTCCATGCTCTAATAGCACTAGGAAAGAAGAGTCATTTCTACAAATTTGTCCTAGCATATTGAACGAGGAAGGTGCCTTTTTTGTGTCTGTCAGAGTATTTTCTTAAATTTTGTTTTTGTATTTGAAGATTAAGGTTCAGTGTTTTATGTCTAATTGCTACTTTATATTTAAGTCTTCTCTCCTGAAAGCTTCTAAATTGAGTGATTTTACTGAAGGTGTATCCCCATCGTGTGAGTGTGCCAAAGTCATTTTCTTACTTCCTTGTGTTGTGTTGGACGAACAGAATAAAACATTTTTTAAAGTGTGACATTGTAATGTGATTACCCGCTGATACACTCCACTTTCGTGGATCAAACCCTGCCAATACTGTACAGTCGGCAACATGTAACGTTTGACAGTACAAATGTTTCACCGTGGATAACTGTACCTCAGTTTTAACTCTTTGTACCACTGGGAAAAGTCTATAGGCTTCATCACTTTCTTACGGACATGTACTTACATCAACTGTTCCGTAATGACTTCACTCGCTGTATTGGACTTGATCGTAGATCGTGACTTCGTCTCCTATTTGTGAGCTGCTCTTGACTCATCTCCGAACCAGCTGTCTGAATGACTGTACCGAACCAGCCGTCTGAATGACTGTACCGAACCAGCCGTCTGAATGACTGTACCGAACCAGCCGTCTGAATGACTGTACCGAACCAGCCGTCTGAATGACTGTACCGAACCAGCCGTCTGAATGACTGTACCGAACCAGCCGTCTGAATGACTGTACCGAACCAGCCGTCTGAATGACTGTACCGAACCAGCCGTCTGAATGACTGCACCGAACCAGCCGTCTGAATGACTGTACCGAACCAGCCGTCTGAATGACTGTACCGAACCAGCCGTCTGAATGACTGTACCGAACCAGCCGTCTGAATGACTGTACCGAACCAGCCGTCTGAATGACTGTACCGAACCAGCCGTCTGAATGACTGTACCGAACCAGCCGTCTGAATGACTGTACCGAACCAGCCGTCTGAATGACTGCATCGAACCAGCCGTCTGAATGACTGCATCGAACCAGCCGTCTGAATGACTGTACCGAACCAGCTGTCTGAATGACTGTACCGAACCGTACTGAACAGTTTTGAAGGTGAAAACTTCGTTCACGCTTGAGCGCTCATCTTCACCTTCTTCAGTGCTCTAAGGCATGCTTGCAATGTTTCCTTCTTTCTGATTGCCTTCAGCCCTCGATCACGGAGTTCTCGCTTCATTTCTTTCAATTCAAGTTCGTTCAGCAGTTTCAGACGAGCCATAGTAGATCCAATCCCACTTCTTGACAACAGTTGTTACGTCTCTCCTACTATCCAGCCTCGAACCTTCTTGACCAATGCAGTTGATCACTTTCGCCGTGACTTGCGTGCGTAATATTTACGACACTGGTCCTTTCCGAACTGGCGTGTACTCACACTGGTCACGGTTGACTTCTCGTCCTGCGCTGGACTGTGGCGATTTGGGTAGGCTAAAAAACACACAGCTCTACCCTCATCTGTGTCATCGCCAGGTTTACAACAATAATTTATTTAGATAAGAAATACGTGCATGGTTAGCAATCATTGGCAAATTGTAGAGTTGTTATCGACTCTAAAGTAAACTCTGAATCCAAACATCTGCCTTGCGGCTATACCCAAACATGAGAAAAACTTCGAGATTTTGTCCCTGAGAAATATGAGAAGCATGTCTCTTAGACAGCTTACAGCATACAGTGCAACATCCTTATAGGAATAGTATAGGCACTTGCCGTTCCCATTGACTTAATGGGAGGGGTGCTACGGTATAATCGGCATTTTTCCCATTTTAGCCAGTGACAATTCAGGCTTAGGGGTTGTTTTGTTGTGTTTTTTTTTTCATTTGTAAACCAAATACGTTAAAATAATACTGCAATTCTAATATCAAAAAATTTAGTTTTATAATTAAGCAAAGCTCAACTTACCAACTAAAAAAGCTCTGAAAATCACAAAAGATTCTGACATGGTAAGATGTAGTTACGCCTTATAGAGCAATATTCCAACACCACAATATCATAGTTGATTTTTCCGATTCTATAATAAGCTAACTTCAACAAATTCATCATTGGCCTCCTTCAGTCGTAGAACGACTATGGCTCATCTCGCACACTGGGCCCATGGACAATGCGAAAAATGGCCAGCTCCTCTACCACCGAAGCGAAAGCCACCTTAACCTGCGATATTTGTAGACGGGAGTGACTCTCCAAAGAAGTGTTCAACAAATTACCTAGAAATGAATAGGTGTTTTGCAAAAGAAACCAATTAGAGTGGTGAAATAATGCAGGTGTGAAGATGTGGGGGAAAAAAAACAAGAAAAACTTTTTAAAATACTCTTTAAAAAATTGTAAAAGGTTATATTAAGCGTAGTTGCATCAATTAGTTGGGATCATTCATGTTCAAATTGGTTAACAAGCATGACTAGATTGACCTAGGAACGCTCGTATGACGTAATCATCTTTTTCTTTTGAACTAACGTCTGTATTTTATAAGATAAGATAATTAAATTTGTAGTAAATCAAGAAATCAAGACTAACAATAATAAATCTGTGTGATTAATATTATTACCAATTCAGCTAAATTTCATGCTTTTAACCCGTTCTGGTCAAATATTCCACCCAGTGAGCCACAATAATAAAGATAGAATTTAAGTTGAATTTAAGTTTTTGTTCCACTTCCTGATTCCTAAATTTTAAATTACAATTTTATAAAGCAGAAAGTAAATGATGATCATTAAATTATTCTCTTAATAAATAAAATTTCTCGACCAAAATCGTTTTTCACAGCATCAGAGGCGGTGAGGAGAGGGGAGGGGGCGGCCGGGGGGGATCCAACCAGAGACTAAACAAAAGACAGCATTTCATAGCTAACTTCCCAAACAGAAAGACTGCATTGCTTGCATTAACAGAGAAAACTCCTGGAGGTGGGTGTAAGCCAGTATTCTACTGTGAAACTTACTCTCAGTTGGACATTTCCGTTTGGACAGTTACGTCACCCTGGAGTGCACACTCGCGAGTACTTCAAAAAGTACCATAAAAATAAATGTTCAAAAATAAACATTCAGACATAAATAAAATATTACATAAAAATTAACTGGATGTCTGTTTTATTTGATTTTTTTTTTACATTTCGTGTAAAATACTATGAATCAGCTTGAATAAAATTCAGACCTGGCTGCCAACTCCTCAAAAAATATTAAAGACGGGTAAGGGTCAACTTTTTCACTACGCTATGATCCTATCACTTGTCAGGACCAGTTGGAGAAGGTGTTGGAGGTAAGAAGGGGGCTATTTGGGTGAATTTTACCGTGATAAGATTAGATAAAATAAAAAAAAATTATTGAACTTATCTTCTCATCTTATATAATACAGACGTTACTTTAAAAAGAAGATGATTACGTCCTACGCGTCATGCATTTAGTCATGTATATTAACAGATGACCTAAATTCTGCCGAGTCACTGGTTTTCCTGGCTAGCTCAGGCAACCCATTCCATGCTCTAATAGCACTAGGGAAGAAGGAGCATTTTTACAAATTTGTCTTAGTATATGGGACGAGGAATGCGCCTTTATCTTTGTGTCTTTCTGAGTATTTTGATAGAATTAGTTTTTATATTTGAAGATAATGTTCAGTGTTTTCTGTATAATTTCTATTTTACTTTTGAGTCTTCTGTCCTGAATTTAGGTATCAAGCCTCCTCAAGGGGACTAATTCAACTAATACCACCACATCTGTCAAATACATACTCTTTGACTTGTTTGATATCTAACAAAATATTTGATTACCATTAGTTAATTAATGGTTAGTTCAGCTTTGGGCAACCTTTTTATATCTAGGGCCGCATTTGTAAAAATTTGGGAAAAAAAAGGGGGGGGGGATTATATATTTATTTTTATTAATGCGTGTATGATTTTTAATAAAAGAAAAATGACAGTGTAGATTTAAAAAATCCAAATATTTCAAAAAAACATACGGTACCGTTAGAGGCGTCTGCGGCATATTGACACAATTTTTTTTTTACAAAGATTATATCAACTCATTATTTCATTCTGTCTTACCCATAGTCATTGTGACTGAAGGATGCCAACTATATCTTACTTATTGATATTTTAGCACATTTCTGTATTATGACGCGCTGCACTTTAAACTCAAATTCCATCATTAAAAGGACACAGAGTTATAGGTACCCGACAGGTACTTTCCTTTAAGGGGGAAGGGGCGAATGTATTTTTGTATAGAAATCACATAATCTGTGTAACAAATGTCACTATTATGTTATATATTACGTTGTTATATCAAGCCCGATTTTTCCCCCGTCCTCCCCCCCCCTCTTTATTAGTCAATTTCAATATTTAAAATGGAGAGCCCGTACCTGATTAATTGTACTCAACCTACCACCACCTCTTTTTCACATATGTTTTTATGTAATTCCTCAGGTTCTAAAATGTGCATATTCTGGCATGGACTACTCTCATTTATTCAATGTTGCTTATAGATAATGACTTTCGCGGTGCGATTGTCCACCCGTCAACTTCAGGTAAACTACAGAGAGCAAAGGATGCCTTTGTGCATTGCGTTCATTGACCTGACTAAGGCCTTCGGTCTAGTCAGCAGTGATGACCTCTTAAAAATCTTGCAGATAATAGGCTGTCCACCCAAGCTGCAAAATGTAATTGTCTCCTTCCAACAAAATTTGATGGGTACTTTGCAGTTAAACCACGCCTGCTCCGATTGTTTCAGCATAAATAGCAAATTTAAAGAAAGATGTGACCTTCATGTGTCAGTTGTGGATCTCCCTGAATAAAAGTCATTCTCTGATTTTGGATAGACGATTTTTTTTAGCCTGGGAAGTATTACTCGACCAAAGACTTTCCCTATTATACTTAGGAGATAAATTCCCTTGTAATTGTTGCAGTCGCTTCTGTCACATTTGTTCTTGTACAGGGTGACGATCGTTATCCTGTAGGGCTTGTGGTACAACACCTTGTTGCCAACATTTGCAGAGGAGTTTTTGTAGAGGTTGGCTTAGTGAAGATTTGCAATGTTTTAGATTTTAGAAGATCGGGAGGGGGGGGGAAGGTACCATCGCAGGGGCTTGCCGGTAGTCATAAGGTCTATGGCTTTTTAGGATGGGCAACACATCTAGCTCATTCATTGTGGGTAATTAATTAGTTGATAGCGTTGTGGGCTGAGGCAGAGACTGTTTCATAGAGTTCGGAGTAAAGTTAGACCCATCCGTGAGTTTTGTTTGCTCTTGCCTGTAATTATTTCCACAGTGACTGATAGATGAGGTGCTGACTTGTTTTAGGACGGTCCGAGACCTTGTTTGGGCTGCAAGCTAAATATTCTCATTAGGCTCTACCCAGTATTCATAGCACGCTGGATCTAGCTTCTTTTTGATTTAACAGATTGCATTGTTTGGGTTTCGCCTTGTAAGTATCAATTCGCACTAAATCCTGGCTACGCTAATTAATCAGGTTTATGTCTCATGTAGTTTTCTTTTCATAGACTTGAAATATTTTAATTTAACTATGTGCTTGGTGGCTGAGTAGTAAAGCGCTTGGCTTTTGAACCGAAGGGTCCCAGGCTCAGTTCCCTCTAAAGACTGGGGCGCCGTTAAGTACACCTAGCTTTAATGGGCACCAGGTATTACTTGGGGAAAAGTAAGGGGGGGGGTTTGAACGTTGTGCTGTCCATAGAACACTTTTGTTAACCGTGGCACCTAGAAAGATATGACTTTAACATCATCTGCCCTATTGATCGCATGGTCTGAAAAGGGTACTTTACTTTAAATATAGAAATAATGTAATAAAAAGAAAATGTAAAACTGTATTAGGCCCTAAGCAATGAGAAAGGAACTAACAGTAACGTGTGATAATCACACGATTACTAAAGTAGGAAGCTGTATTAGTATCGATCATTTCTTCTACACTCCCAAAACCCTATTCTATTGTTTACCTGACCAAGGGACACAATGTCACATTTTTCTATTCATAGTGCAATCGGGAAATAGGCTACACAATATAATCTAGCAACAACCCGGATGTAACAGCACTTTTTATTTTGTCTTGCTTTTTGTTTCTTTTTTTTAACAAAGGAAGGAGGAGTTCTGTTAGCAATATATAAACAACAACACTTTAATTGCAGAAACAGTTACTTTACCTAATTTACAAACTATGCCACCTGGTGACTGGGTCACGTTAGAGAATATCATAAAAAAAAAACATGACCTATATATCATCTGCCCTATAGACTACAAGGTCTGAAAGGGGAACTTTACTTTCCTGCTATTACAGCTCCTTCGATCCTTCTCAGCCTAATCTTCTGTGCCACGTATAGCCTGCTTTCGACCTCTATAGATAGCTACCATGTCTCGCAAGCGTAGGTCGACGTTGGTGTAATGATCGTTTCGAGGAAATTGATCTAGGCTTCCAAGCTAAAGTAGAATAAGACTAGATATTTTAATTGTTTTGTTTTTTGGCACATCGGCACAATTTAGGCCACGTCGTGCCCAATAATACTAGATGCTCTACTCTCCGCTGTCTCTTGCTGGGTTTTGTAATGGCTTCCCAGCCCTTTATCCTGTTGTGAACTCCTGGCCTATGTCTCTGACATGGACACATCACGTGTGTATTTCAGCAATTCAAAGAAATACCAGAGATGTATTACGAACAGACTATATATTTAACAAAGCAATAGGAACTCTAACTGTAGATAACGCCAACAAAAGTTGAACTATTAAATATACAACAAACTATATAACTGCCTTATACTGTACTTCTACTAATTATCACAAAACTCGGGCCTCTGACAAAAATAGCATATCTCTAGGGCCGTCACTCCACTTTTACTAATAGACAAAGGAAATAATCTCTCTATATAATTCTCTTCATGGCTCAAGAGTTTGGACGAGAAGAAGAAGAAGTAAAGGAAAGATCACTCTCTTATTTCTGCGGATAGAGTAATTCCACGAAATAACAAGAGGGGGAAGAACAAGTAATATTCATCCGTCACTACGGATGGCTGCCTGGTCGTGCTGTTTGCGCACTGGACTGTCGTTTTATTTATCAAACCCTCCCCGCTCTTATCCCCTAACGTCCTGCTGGAGGCTTGGACTAGGAAATAAATTATCTTCAACTCTGAAGGAACATCCGAAACATGTAAAACATTTTACAAACACTAAATAGCAGGGCCGGACTTAACCATTGTAACCAAGAAGTCATTAAAGGGAACAAGCAATCTGCTATGTATATTCACCCGTCACTAAATAATAGGGCTGGACTTAACCATTGTGGGGCCATATGCGAAATAGATTTGGGTAGGGAAGCAGATAATAAGTAAAATGTAAGAGTTTGTATTAGATAATAAATTTGTCTATGCATTTTATCAATTCTTTACTACGTACAGAACTACTTTACGAGCCTTGCGTGTCGCAAAGTCATACAGTACATCATAATAATTCTGTTTCCTACATAGATCACGCTCAATTACCAAAATGTTTCAATCTATCTTTGAGAATTGTTGACCTCAAGTAATTCTTCATAAGTTTGAGACGCGAGAATATTCTTTCACCATATTACACAATCATGGCTAATGCATTATGCCGTTTTTATTTATCGCACGTAAGATTGACGTTTTCCATATTGAATGACACCCCAAAAATGACAATTTTTGTCTATATACTTCCGTATATTTTAAGGGCTTTTTCGTATATTTTGCAATTTTGGGAGATATTCAGGAGCTCCTGGTAAATCGACAAGAGGGCACAGAAAATTGTTTTAAGTTATAAAATGGTTTAATTAAATAATTTATACACCTAGAATTAGCGCGGGTCCTATGAAAGTGCGTGTCGTATGAAAGTGCGGGCCCACTGCCGTCGCATAGGTTTCAGTGGCCTAAGGCCGGCCCTGCAAAATAACGGCGTATGCTACGCCGCCGGTCGACTAGTTTATTAATAAACAAGAAACTCGCGTAAAGCTCTCAATATCTTCTTTCCAGGAAAATGACTGACAACATGACTTAGGTACATATAACACAAAAATGTCTTTTACAAAAGGTCTATTAGAGTATTTTACTTTATTTAAGCCAACTATAATGCATTAGTGAGATTGCTCAAAGATTTACAATACCCTACTTGACACTTGGTCTCAAGCTATAAGATGACTAATAAATCAGGGTTTACGTTAAGAGTTGAAGACCATGGTCATAAAAATACATTATTTTCCCGGATTTAAAGATTTTGTTTTCTTCCTGTTAAAATGTTGAAATAGAAATACATTGAGTGTAAATATTTTAGTGCGTATTTACGAGCTCCTCACGGTTCGCAATAAAAACTTCTTGCATGGAACAGTACCAGGGGAAAAAAACTAGAGACAGATAGACGGGACTGTTAAGGAAAGAGATTTTTTTAAAGGAATAAGACAGAGGAGAATGGAGAAAGATGATCATGTGTGGTGATCCTACTGTTCAGAGTGAAAATGAAGATAAAGTACATATACAATGAAAGTTGATTTTGGTGCAAAACAAATCTTTACGTCATATTCCTGTATGTATTTGTTTATTTACCGTCCCTTGCTCCGTTGAACCATTGGGGTAACACATAAGATCTGTTGACCTTCTTGTTCCATTCTTTTTCTGTCTTTTGCCTTGGATAGACTTTAATTCAGTGACATGTCTGTCTATAATTTTTTATTGTTTTTCCGTCGCTTTCTTTGTCTGCCTGTGGAGACTTGAGAGACGAGAGGGCGCGTGTGTCCATGTCTAATGAGAGAAAAATGTTTGTTGATATGATACGTGTGGCTGACTGTGTCAGGGTCGATACGATACGGGTGGCTGACTGTGTGAGTGTTGATAAAATACGGGTGGCTGACTGTGTGAGTGTTGATACGATTCTGGTGACTAACTGTGTGAGTGTTGATACGATACGTGTGGCTGACTGTGTGAGTGTTGATATGATAATGGTGGCTGACTGTGTGAGGGTCGATACGATACGGGTGGCTGACTGTGTGAGTGTTAATACGATTCTGGTGGCTAACTGTGTGAGTGTTGATACGATACGTGTGGCTGACTGTGTGAGTGTTGAAACGATAATGGTGGCTGACTGTGTGAATGTTGATACGATACGGGTGGATGACTGTGTGAGTGTTGATACGATACGGGTGGCTGACTGTGTGAGTATTGATACGATACGTGAGGCTGATTGTGTGAGTGTCGATACGTTACGGGTGGCTGACGGTGTGAGTGTTGATACGATATTTTTTAGTTGACTAATTAAGTGATGATAGTCCTATCTGCTTGGCAAATAATGGCAAATATATATGTTGCTCATCTAGGCAGTCGAAGAGAATCATTCCTGTCATTTATTGTCTAGCACATTTATGTGAATTTGTTTTCCCAAAACAGAATTTGTGCATCTAATGTAAGCTGTTAAAACGTGGTGGCCGAGGTGTAAAGCGATTGGCTTCCCAAGCAAGAGTTTTCTGCTTTGAATCTTGGTGAAGACTGGGATTTCGAACTTTGGAATTTTTAGGACCATCTAACTCTAATGGGTACCTGACATTGGTTGGGGAAACTTAAGCTGGTTGGTCGTTGCCAAAGAACGCCCACGTTAACCATCGTCCTTAAAAAGAGATGAACTATACATCATCTGCCCTATAAACTGCAAGGTCTGAAAAGGATACTTTACATTTTCAGTTTTATGTAAGGAATTATTTAGCTGGCTTAATTATATTTATATACTTAATTATAGCAATCTTATTGAGACTTGAGACTCAGTTCTTCTAGCACATTTAGTGCGGTATGATATCTCCACATAGGTCGGTCACAGTCAATGTAAACAATCTTTTATTAGCTAGTGCCTATACTTTTTACACCTTTTGAAGAAGTGACACTTAATTTTTTTTAAAAAAGGTCTTTTTTCCGTGCGTTCTTTAAAAATGTATTGTCCTATGTAATGATATTTCCGGTAATCTCATACCACGATAGGTCATCAAACATCAGCATATTTCTATATTGCCGACAAGATCTCGCTATGCTTTTTAAAGGATCCTTCTCAGCCACCGCCGCTGAGCCATGTTTTACCTTTCTTTAACCTTTATGGATGTGACAAGTCGGATTAAGATTTGGCCGTTTCGGATGTTTAGGGGATTTTATAGTTTGAGAATCCTCACTTGCACATATAAACTACAAGCACAGCGTTATAATGCAGGCAACAAATACTATATTTAGACGTAAAATATGTACAGTTTATTATAAAAAATAAGTTAATGAAGGGTGAAATGCTGTACAGTTGCTAGTATGGGATCTAGCTTATTTACATGTATAGGTCTATCATCATTAGATTTGAGAACCAAGTGGTCTGAGTGTCGTTAGGCTGGTTGCTTAGCTTTTAGGTCCGGTGCTGCATTGGTGAGACTGGTGTGGCTGGTGTACTGATGCTGTCTGCTGGTGGGCTGGCGTAGTGGATCCAGGCTCCGGTTTCAGTCCAACGTTGTATGGTTGCAGAGCTAAGCTGTGTCTACCAATCAGTTAAGCCAGTGACGAGTCTGTGGCTAGCGTTGATACTTGGACTCTTGAAGGATGATTAGGACTGATGTCTGCAGATCTGGTGTCAGCAAATCTGTTATCAGCTTTAGGTTGCTAAGATTTCAGGCGGATGTAGCCTATAGATAAAAGCACCAATCCAAAGTGAAATAAGGGAATGAAGCTCAAGCAAGAGATAGATGTGCTCCCTGTGGGCTCTCCAGCGTGAATGAGATCGGACGATGAAGTTAGGGGTCAGAGAACAAATAGAGGGGGGTGATCGGAGGTGCCCAATGCAAGGTAGATTACACCTTGATACTGGTTTTGCGCTAGACGAACAGCGTTGCCCGAGGCGTTGAGTTGAATGGGCACTTTGAAATGACCAACCGTTCCCGGAAGGGGGGGATCAACGGATGTTTGCCAAGATAGATGGAGGGAGTGTTCGCTTGTCAAGAGTCTAGTGTGGCACGTGTCAAGATGGGTATGGTAAAACGTGACATCGATGCCAAAGGGGGTGGGGTTGGATTGGAGGGGTGGTGGCTGTGTTTTAGCTCTTGATCGCTTAATTAGTAAAAATGATGATTAATGGCGTGCAAATAAATTAATTAAATGCTTAGACCTGAGTGATACCTTGAGTGAGCTAAAACGGTTCGTCACAATGGATAACTTTTGTAACTCGGATATCTCGGATAACCATTGCGTTGAGGTGGAACTTGGTATGGAAGCTAAATTTATATTAATTTTATAGATATAGAAAGTGAAAAAATATTTCACTTCTTCTGTTATTAATAGTTGAACTTTTATTTTTTTAAATAATAGGACAAATGTCAAAGTAGTCAAACATGTATGCTCCAATCATTATTTTGACATTAAATTAATACATAATTTAATTGGTGTCATTTCAATTACATAAGGTTATTAATATACTCATTATCCCTTCTCTCTCTCTCTCTCTCTCTCTCTCGCTCTCTCTGTGGTTCTGTTGGGGACGATTTTATTTCAGTCGAATGAATACCTGAGAAACAAAGATATTAAAATGTAAAAAATATAACGCACACATTTATTTGTCACTTAGATAGGATTCCTACTAGGTTCCATTCCAATTGCTTTATATCCCACGCTAAAATATTAGATTTATCTGAGTTTATGCGGACGCCACTTTTGGTTCTTCTTTATCTAGCCTCTCCACCATTTTTTTTTGGCATTTATTTGTAGACCCGAGTAGTGCTGCTTCGTCAACGTAGTCCAAGTCTGTCATTCTGTTCTGTTCACGCCATGGAATACCAAAGGCAGTCTGATTCATTGCTCATGTCATTATGTAGTCGATTTCTCATACCTGTCTTAGACCTGTTTCACACCTATCTTATTTGTTATGATGCTGCCAAGGTAAGTGAACTTGTCCAACTCTTCAAGCTTTGACTCGCCAAGTCTGACGGGGACACCCTTTGCCTTATTTCCAACTCGCAAAATTTTGATCTTATCCAAGTTTATGCGGAGGCCAATTTTGGGTGACGTACACAACAGAAAGACGCGTAGAAGTCCAATGGCTTGGCTTGTCCAAATAGGCTGCAGCCTTTGGAACATGCTCCTAGCTTTTCCTATTCGGCACTCTACATCATGGTAGGCATCTTCATCCTTTGTTATGATGCTGCCAAGGTACGTGAATTTGTCCAACTCTTCAAGCTCAGGCTCGTCAAGTCTGACGGGGACACCCTTTGCTTTATATCCCACTCGCATAATTATAGTCTTATCCGAGTTTATGCGGAGGCTAATTTTGGGTGCCCTACAAAACAAAAAGACGCGTAGGAGTCTGGGTTTAATTGGGTTTTTCCGTAGTGACGTGACGGAGGATTAAAAAGTAAGAACAGAAATACAGAACCAACGGACAAGGACGAAGAATGACCGAGATAGAGCGACGACGAAGACTGTGATTATTTTATTCATTAAACTGTTTTGAGGTTACCATCAGGAGTTATTCAATCTATCTATTAACTGTTCTGTTGATTGTGTCTAGTTCGAACTCGCGGTCAACATATAGATCTAGATTCCAGTCTACGGACTTCAATGATGCGTATAAATGACAT
The DNA here is from genome assembly GCA_036873155.1 of Biomphalaria sudanica. NCBI lineage: Eukaryota > Metazoa > Mollusca > Gastropoda > Planorbidae > Biomphalaria > Biomphalaria sudanica. Next base: position 26,799 of record JAZGLO010000790.1, on the reverse strand, counting down.
ACCACGATTAAGTATAAGTATTCTACAAATTTAATTCACTATCTTGATCACCAATTTAACTTCCAAACAATTAATAAATAAATGAAGTTCTCGATGAGAAAATAAATGTACCGCAGCTGGATATTGCAAATTATATATTACATTGTACATATTAGATCACTTTTTCAATTTAGGCTAGTTTGTTAATGTTACTGTGTTCTATTCTGTTTTATTATTAGTAAAAAATATTAATTATAATAATAGTAATAAATAAAAGAAGAAGAAAATGTGTCTAAAAATTTGTGGATTACACCAAACAAAACATTATAACTATAGAAGTTGTCTAGCTTTAATTCTTATCAATATATTTATAATAAAATGAATAGATTATACATTTTAATGTGATATAAGCAATTTAACGTCTGTATCACTCCATCAGATTTATGTTCAAATTGTTTATTAATAATTATAATAGACAAAAATTAAAGCCCTTTTCAAAATACATAAAAACTATGCTATACTATAAATTTAATTTAGTTAAAACTAAGGTTCAACATACTAAATAAAAGTGCTGTGGAATACATAAAACGTCCTGACATGGTCTTTCTTATTTCTCACGGTAATAATCCTATAGAATAACACTCGACTGATAATTACAGATAAAATTTAGACATTTACGCAAGCTCAACGTATGCGTCTTTCCCTTTTAGAACCTCGTGAAACATTTGTAAAAATCTGATCCCAACTCGTATGACGTGTAGGTAGCTATATTTGAAAAAAAAAAACAACTCAATGACGAGCAGTGATTCTCACAGCAATTTCCAATATGCTATATAAAAAGCAGCAAAGGCTACCCCATAAGTGAGTGTACTCTATTATATGCACATGTAAGAAATACTACACTGGGTAGGTGGGTTGTTGGTTGATTGATTGATTGATTGACCAAATGATTGGATAGATAGATAGATAGATAGATATAGATAGATAGATAGATAGATAGATAGATAGATAGATAGATAGATAGATAGATACAGATAGATAGATAGATAGATAGATAGATAGATAGATAGATAGATAGATAAATAGATAGATAAATAGATTGATTGATTGATAGATAGATAGATAGATAGATAAAAGCGCTTGAACTTGGCTTGGCTTGGCTACCTAGAAGGGGGCTCGAGGTTCGACACCCGAATCGGGCAGAGTTGCGTTTACTGAGCGCCTAAAGGACCACTGGTCCACAAATGAGATTGGACAAAAAGAGCTCTGCTCATGCTATAAGAATGAAAGTAGCGCTATATATAAGAGCTATAATAATAATAATAAAAATAGATAGATAGATAGATGTGTACAGTGAAAGTGAACATGTATGTGTAGATATTTGAGTTTTCAAAAATAGTTAGAGTCTTTGAGAGTTTCAAACTCGCGGCAGAGTGGTGGATTGTAAAAAGGGGTCGCCGAGCATAAAAGGTTAAGAACCGCTGATCTAGATGGATGAAAATCTATGTGTATTGCATTTTCTTTTTCAACTAAATGTTTGGCTGGCTAGCGAAGTTGATTGAGCGTCTGCTAAGAACAAGATTGTCTTTTAATTTGTTAGTATCTATCACAACCTTCACATGAGACATCAAAAAACATTTGTACAAATAATTTTCCCTTTTTTTTGTGTGTGACTAGCCTTTCATTATTATCACTAAATTTAGATTTTGTTTACTTTTTTTGTGTATTTAAAATGTGAATATTCTTTTTATGCATTTTTTCTGCATTTGACGCAAGACGAATTTCATATCCGATGAACATACACCAGTCCTGAAACTACATTGACTCTTTGAGTCACCTTGCTTATTATGGAGTTGGTCAGTCGGTCAAGGAGTATTCTGGCAAGGGTTTTTTCCGCCACTGACTCTTAACGTAATGCCACGGTAATTGGAGCAGTAGGAGCGTATTTTTATACCGTGTTATGATAGTGGCGTCGCATTGCAGAACCTGGACTTGTACTCTGCCTTTTATCCTTTACCAAACAATTGAACATAGTGCTTTATGAAGAATTCTGTCCAAGCTTGGATGCCCTTCAAGGTTCCTATCCTTTTCATGCAGCTTCATGTACAAAAAAGCCAAATTACACACAATGGGGATCTATCTGATCACTTCATCATAGGAGATGTGTACTTGCTTGTACTCTTTTTGCTAGTTTCTGTGGCGCAATGCTGATTTCAATCACACGAAGACATCTACGTTCAGGTTCTGCTCAAAGATTGGGGCCTACATTAAAACAAAGGAAACGCGTAGGACGTAATCATCTTCTGTTTTGAAGTAGCTTCTGTGTTTTATGAAATAACATAAATGGTCGTCACAGAGCTTCCCAATGCTGATGATAACGCCGTACTTGCTCACACTGAACATGAGTTCCGCTCGCCTTTAACGATTTTGCGTACGCTGCCGCTTCTCTTGGTTTAACAATAAACCTCTGAAAAAAAGTTGTTTCAGAAGTCACCTAATAAAATCTAATGGGACCACTTCATATATCTAGGAAGTATGCCATCTAATGACGCATCCGTTTCAGCAGAAATGGATAATGTTTGTTAAGGCTACTAGCGCATTTTGACGCTTCCAAGGAGAATGTGGTGGATATAATTGCGACAGCTGCCAACAAAAAATTAGTTTCTACAGAGCAGTGGCAATCACATTTTTATATGGCTCTGAGACCTGAGTGCTCTACAGAATGCATTTAATGCTCATCAAACGCTTCAATCAAAGGTGTCACTGCTCCTTAATGGGCATATCAGACACTTTCAAAGCCATTCATACGCTGGCAAATCTACTTTACAAATATACACTTATTTATATATATTGTGATATTTAATCTCTCCCGTTTGAATAATGTGAAAACTAGTGCGTCAATGTTTATTAACCCTCGTCAACACTAGTGTTGAATATGGCATTAGTTATTCTTACTAGGCTGTGTGACGTAGTGGATTTTTTTTCCTTTGACGTCATTTCGAATGATTTTATGTAATGAAATGCTATAAGAATTCTTGCGCCAACTTTTGTTAACACTTGCCAACTCTCGAGTTGAACATTTTTAGTATAATTAAGCATTGTGATGTATTGCTATGCATGGTTAGTTGCGGGCCACCTCTGAGTTTGTGTGATAACACAGGCTTTCTTTGTAATCTTGTTAAATCTTGTTAATTATTTAATTGGCAATTTGATCTTTCAATATAGCGTCCTATACATTGATAATTTACTTTATTTATTGCAAAATGTCTTTCAATCTTCCTCTTTACATTACATTTCGTTTTCTAGATCTCAACACACGCACATTTCTTCTGTAATATACTGTTATATGTCTGATCACAAAAATTGTGTTTTTCAGATAATGATCAATTTAGTGTAGAAGAATGAAAACAAAATTCAATGCAAATCTTTGACTTGTTTTTACATTTTACGATGATTTTTTTTATATTAGCAAATTACCATGTAAGTCGAGTAACTGTATGGTAAGTATTTATCGTCAGTAAATGCATAAAACATAACTTTTTTGCAGTGATTTAAAGAGTAGTGCCTGAACATTCCATAGCGAATACCAGTACAATGTTCCAGACCCATGTAGACAATGACTTAATAGTATATATGGTTGAAAATAAAGTTTTTACTTTTTATGGTTAATACATTTTCGTTTACACAGGAAAGATTTGAGTATACTTTAATAAAGAATAATTAATATAAATGTTACAAAAACAGATTTAACTCAAATTTCAATGCTCTTATAATAGGAATCATTAATATAATCATAGTGAGATTCTTTTTCCTCTGTGCGGTCATATGTATATGGTTTTCTTTCTGCTTATTTTGTTTACACAAACCATTACCTGAAATTAGAAGAAAAACATAACGGAGTTTGAAGCTTTTAGTGCCGAAACAAATTATGAATGAACATGACATGTAACATATAAGCATCGCTAATTAGCAAGGTTATTAAGAGGAGTTGATGAAGACAATATGGCGAAACATTGGCAGGCCTAGGCGAGGATCGAACCACTGACCCTGTGCTATCGCCCAGCAGCCACCAGGTACCAAACTGACATCCCGCGCTCTAAAAATAGACATAGAGACTTAGCGCTAGGTTAGTAGACAAAGAGCCATAGACTCTGAGCGATAGGCTAGTGGACATAGAGACTTAGCGCTAGGCTAGTAGACATAGAGCCCTAGACTCCTAGCGCTAGGCTAGTAGAAATAGAGGCTTAGAGCTAGGCTAGTAGACATAGAGCCATACAGATCTACTCTTTGAGATTCGATCCGTTTCGCATTTTTTTTTAAATTGTGTATTCCTTTGTGATGTTCCCACCAGTTAGAGGCCCTGTGGGGTTGATTAGTTTGCCGGCCCTAAGGCATCACTACTTATCTAATAGCTAAAATCTCATTCAAATCTGCAGTCTGACAGCTAGTAGATATTGAATTAATTTAATGGAGCGTATAGCATTTTGAAGCCATGACTACAACTTGCATAGTAGGCCTACTGTGCTAGTTTTGTGCTTTGTAAATTGAGGAGTATTTTCAGTACATAATAATATTAGGAACCAATAAATCGATATTTGCATTCAGATATTGAGGTTTACACTTGTTTGTTGTTGTTTTTTTTCTGGATAGATTGAAAATGTACACTTACTAGCTTTATTTCTTCGACAGAGAACGAGGATGGCTACAAACTGTACAATTATAATTGTAGATAAAATAACACCTGTGGATACAAATGTGAAAATAGTGTACATTTTAAAAAATCAGTAAAAAAAATGTGATTTTACAAAGCTTTTATCAATTCTGCCTGTATGTATGTCTGGCCAAAAAACAAATTGGTTAAAACAAGTTCTTATCGCATAAATATATTATTGTTAGTCTTCTATGCCTACTTTGCCTAGAGTTAGGGTTAGGCATTCTTTAGAATGACAAGATCAACGTCATACGGAAACATTCAAAATGGAACAGCAATAGATGATCAAAGAGAGTGAAATGTATAACGCAGTTGTTAGTTGTTACCTGAGTTTTATAGATAGCTGTCGAATCTATTTTGTCAAGAACAACTATTGAATTGGACTTCACGCAACGCAGGACTAACAGGTTTTAAAGGAAAAACTGTGTTCATACTTTTGCTTGGTTGTTGTTTTTGTTGTTTTAACTGTTGTCGTTGTTGTAGGGGCTGGTTTTGTTGCTTCATCTGAAATGATACGTGAATACTGCATCAGCGGCAGCTGCAATAAATTGGGAATAGAAAATTTTCCCATTCAGAAAAATCAAACAAATATATAAATATTCAAAAATAAATTTAGCTACACATCTACAAGTTGTGAATATAAACAAATTCTTCTATTTGTATTACGTTTGACTTTCTGTTACTTATCCCTATTAGATTTGTAATCATGATTAGAGTTATTTATTAGCGATTTGTCTATGTGAACAGGATAATTTTCCTTGATCTACTTGAATTAAAGTTTTTAATATTCTGTAATAGCATTTAATAAAACTGATAATAATTTGTGTGTATTTAAATCAAATTTCAAAGGCAGTAACATTGAATATTCGTGTAGACCCGCATTTTTTTTCATTTTAAAGCTTTGCTTCAATCATCATCTAACTCAGTGAGTAAGTGAAGGTAATTAGAGTTTAAAACAGCGACTGGAAAGCATTCAGCGCCCTAGCCACTGAACAGTGTCTATCGTTATTGACCTACAAAACAGGAGCACAATGGCTATTATGACACATTATGACCTGATACTACTGTCAATAAAAAAAAAACAAGATAAAAATTATATCGCCATATAACAAGATTCTCAAAACTCGTAAACACCTTACTTCATGGAATACCAGCAGTGAAAAAAAAAGAGATGGGGCAGGCAGAGAAACCGATGGGAAGACGACATTAAAGAATAAACCGTCCTACTACTGAAAGAGATTCTATTTAACTCTTTTTCCCCGTAATTATTTACCACATTCTGGTGAAATCAACGCTGGTATCGTCAGTTAGGAGAGAAAGTATTAAGACAAAATACAAAGAGGAGTGGAGAAAGACAGACAGCAAATCATATGTTTTACCCCAACTGCTCGACAGGCTAAGGATATTAGAAAGAAACCACAATGACGCTAATTGAATTCCTTAGCTCTTTCACATTTGTAAATATCATGCCCTAGACGTTTAATAACTAAAGAATATTCACAAAGTTTACTTCTATTCTATTGTTATACTCCAAGTCAAAGCATAATTCGTTATACAACTTCTTCCTTGTCAGACCATAAAGTATATGGCGAAAAGAGAGGAACTTTCTGTCACTATCGTAAAACTTGGGTGTTATATTTCCAACAAGACATTAGATACACTTCAAAACTAGCTGAGCATAAAATGTATAAAAAAATAAATCAAGGTGTTGTGTGTGTGTGTCGTTGGTTTAAAGATTCAAACAGCTAGTAGAAGTAAACCAATGTAGGAGTATCATATTTTAGTAAAATAAACTTCAAATAACTTCAACAAACATGTGGCTTCTATTTCAATATAGATATTTTCAACTTGAGATGAAATATAAATCTAGAAATAATAATATGAAATAATATTCTAAACAAAATCTCACAACATAAAAATATTTTTCAGTCGTCTCACGTACTACCATCATCCACGCGACTTCCTAAAATAAACTAAGACTGACCTTGACATGGTATCAATGATACCACATGATACGGATATATATTATTGTTATTATTATAACACTGTTAATATTCCTTTGTATTCAATGAACTGATTATCATAAAGATATGGTTCAATGTGAACCTGGCCTAAACTGTTGTTATTGACTGATTATTTAATTATTGAATATGAAAAGTATCAACCTCTCATTCATGGCATCAAAGAAGAAACTTTTTTCCTTTGATTAAATGTATAGTTTATATTTGATTGCATAAACGTTTTCATAATATACCCGAAAAAAAGTGCATCCTTTATTATTATAGCCTCATCTATTTGTTCCTTTCAATAGTATATAAATCCATCGATACATTTTGTATTTTTATGAAAAAACTGCTTGCATATTAAATGTTTAAAAAATTAAGATATACAACTCAAAACTAATAGCAGCTTTTCCCCTAAAAATCCACCAACCAAGTTTCGAAATCTTATCTTTCGTTGTCTCATATCGCTAAATAATAGCAGGTTAAATAATTGCTAAAGAAAAAAGCTATATTTACCTCAACGATGATTGACGAATACTTACATTTTTAAAATGCTTTAATTAAATAATATATTTCATATTTATTTTTAATACAACCTGAACTGTTATTTTATCTCCTAATATAAAATAGATGATTGCAAGCAGTATTCTTTAGGTACCTACTAGTTTTTCAACTGCACTACACCAATAACTTAATTAAAAGCTGTGCACTTTCTGCTATTTTTTATTACACTGTAATGAATTTAAACTTACCCAAAAATCTTATACTTACAGATAGTGAGTGTGCTAAGAACAGAAGCTGTGTACATCATATTTTTTACAACATTGGAAGCCGAGCAGCTAAAAAGTTAAAAATGTATTCACAAATATATTCACTTAAAAAGCTACAACGGAGAACCTAATTAATACTAATTAATACTAATGGACAAATATATGTTTCAGTTTATAAACGGGCTTTCGCTATTTGAGATGGTGTGAAGCCAGCGTTGTGAAATAAGCTGCTTTAAGATAAATTCAATTTCAACTAGCAAAGTCACGAAATATAAAAAATGTAATCATTTCATGAAGCACCTTAGAACCTTCGATCTTTGGGGCAGTTGATATATAACGGTAAACTGTTTTAATGATCGACGGTTAACGAGGATGACATGAGGCCAGCACAATGACCAAAATGTTTTTGCTAATTAGATTTTAATAAAACCATGAGCAGATAGAAACTTCTTCACACAAAATCACATTGGGAAGGCTTCTATTTTATTGTCTGGAGAACCCGGCTTCTAGATGCATAGTAAATTAGTTTACAGTATCGACTTTCGACAATTTTAAAGAAAAATCTATAAACTAACTTGTAGTCTCCAACATCCAAGGATTTATTTAGACTAGTCAAAGTAACAGTGCTGTAGAGACCATCCATCTCGCTAGAAAGTTTTCTGTTTTCATCTCCATATTTAGTCCAAGTGAAATTTGGTAAAGGATTTCCATCGACTAGACATTTCAGTGTCACTGTATTTCCTTCATACAGTGTAGATGTTGGTTCTCTGGTCAGACTTAGACTGGACACTGGATCTGGTTAGGTTAAAAAATTTTATAAACGGTGTGTCATTTAAACATATACAATGTAGTTGATTATGTAAATTATGTAGTTTAAATGCAGCTAAATGATTATTAATCATTATTTCTTTATCCTTTATGGTAATCAACTCTAGAATAATACTTGGCATAAGGAACAAAGACCGCCACGCTAATGACGAGTTACGAAACAGGATTACAATCACATAAAACGCCAACTAAAACAATATTTCTATATCACAAGGTCTGGCAAAAACTTTCCATAATAATTATAGATTTTGTACATGTTTCGGATGTTCCTTCAGAGTTGAAGATTGTTTACTTCCTAGTCCAAACCTTCCATAGGAAGATGGGGTATGAGAGCGGGCAAGGTTTGAACCCGGAACCATCGATAAATCCAAACGACAGTCCAGCATAAGCCGCACGACCAGGCAGCCATCCTTTCATGCTTATAGTATGTTTAGAGAACTATGTTTAGAGAACTATGTTTAGAGAACTTTTGTCAAATTTCATTTGCAGACCACTGAAGGGAGGGGGGGTGTCTGGGAGAAGTTTTTTTCCGTGCTGACATTAGTTGCTCAGTAAATGGAGCTCTGCTCGAGTCGGATGTTGAACCTCGAGATTCCTTGATAGGCAGCCAAGTCAAGTTCAAGCGTACTTACACTTTCGACCACACATCCATCAAGGAACAGGTGGAGGAAAAAAAAAATCAAAAGGCAGACAAATAGAAGCGATGAGAAGTCGACATAAAATAATGAGGGTGCCTGTCATTGAAAGAGATTATAGTCAAAGCGAAAGATAAAGAGGAAAGGAGAAAGTCAGTAAACAGATCGTATGTGGTGCTCCAACTATTCAAAAGACGACAGGGCATAGGAAAGTGAAGCGATTTAAACAATTTTTTTTTAATTTATCTTCATTACGAACATTAAAGAGAGAAAGAGGAGAGTCTTGAATTGTAAACATTTTTACAACCTTATATCAACTCACTCTGTCTATGTGTCTGTCTGGTAAAAAGTTTGTACATGTTTCTCCTACACCTATTCGCGGATCAAGTTGAAACTTTTCAACAATAATTCATTGGCGAAGACAATCAATATTTTTTTAAACTATCAAATTACTCAAATAATTACCGGTAATTATTTATTTTCGTTGATACCTTCAAGGAAAATTAATCTTTCAGTATTTACAGCTATAGCTAAATATTTAGGGTTTGGTCCCCTTGGATAATTTTACGCGTTATTTCTTCAACATCGATTCTCAGATCAAGTTGAAACTTCAAACAATTATTTATAGTACCTAACAAAACACTAATTATTAAGAAAGAAAAAACAAAAACAATCAGTAATTTAATTATTGTGATTTTAAAAAACACTCACATGTAACAATGACAGTATTAGTCATTGCACACAAATCTGTCTTTGGGTTAGTACAAGTGTCTGGTGCTGTAGGTTTAAAATCTTGATTGATTACAAAACACGCCAAAAAAATAATCTGATGAAGCCTGTTGGCTTTTATGGTTACTGAACTTTGTGTACGTACTGTACATTTGTCATCACCTGGTTGGCTGACTAGAGAAATTGAAAAACATATCTTATTGAAGATGTTATAATTAAAAAGCAATTGAGTTTATAACAATGAAAAAAATGAGTTTGTGCTTTACGAACTTTGTGGGTCAGTCTCAGACATTTCGTCACACACCAACAACTAAACAGCTTTTCGAAAAGTGGTCTCTATTTAAACACATACGTCTTTTCTCAAACGGAAGGTTGCGCCTATTCTGCATAGGAGGAGATTTGTGCGCGTTTTGGAAACAATTCATATAATTATATTATTTTGGTAGCAACTTCGTATACGTTGGAAAGGATGTTGTCATCTGAGTGAATTGCAATTGTCCTGAGATCGAAACCTTCCATCCCGTCCCATTCGAGAGGCAATGAGAGGAGGGATGTTAATCATGGTAATGTCAAATATTTATATAGTGTCTCATTTGTATTGGGCTGACAAATGATACGTGATTTTAGTTTCAATGCACTTTACTTTTGAAATAGCCGAGTCTTAAAAAAAACAACATTGATGGATATTTTTTTTTAGTTGGAAACAAGCAAAAAATTTTTTTTTAATAAACAAAGCTTATCTAAGGGGAAAACTCCACATTTACAAATCTCTCAAAATGTAAAAGTTATTTCCCTTTTACGACAATAAACAAAATTTGATTTTTACCGTATACGGGTACTCTTTCGAATACTGAAGAATCAAATGAAATGATTTTTTGCCAATAATTAATTTACTTATTATTGGTTGTTGTTTTTTTTTCCTTTAATTGATTCATCCATTGTCTTCATTGTTTCAACTTGATCCAAGAATGGGTGTGAGACAAATAACGTGTTTAAACTTTTTACCAGATAGACTTATAGACAGACAAAGTTTATGTAAGCTTAGTTTAAAAAAAGAAAAGACTAGCAGAAGAAATTAGTGCAGTAGTGTTATACAGTGTTAGTGCGTGTTGTTGGTGCAATCATAAGGAAAGTGAGGGGATGTTTTGGTTGTGTAGGCTGAAAAATTTCTGATGAAAACCTTGAGATGGTCTGAACATTAAGTTGAAGAAGAGAAGCAAGCCAGCAAGAACGTGTGTTTGAAAACTTGTTTAAATAATCATTTTTCGTGAATCTATATACTCGTCATTTCAGTTTAAATCTGTGTATATTGTTCATAAAAATTACATTAAGTTTTATTTAATCAAATAATTTAAGTTTATTTTTTAAGTTCTATATTTAAAAATATAATACACCAATAGAGGAAATTATAAATGCACAAAGTATGATGTTTAATAAAGCTAATGCGAAATAATAGACCTACCATTGACAACGGTTATCAAAAGTTCTGAAGATAAATCCACACTTTGTCCATTCTGATAAGCTTTCCAAAAAATTTGTCCAGCATTAGGATAACCCAAAACAGCTGTACATGTGGCTGTGATGTTTGCGTTTTCTTGGACATCTGTCTGGACATTACTTAATGTTGGAACTGTTGGACGAACTGAAGAAAACGAAAACAACTATTAGTCGATTTATGGGATGTAATACTTCTAAGCAAGTATTTAAGTAGCATGTAGACACGTGTACAAAGTATGAAACCAAACCAACATCGTTGTCAAGTGCAAGAAAAACAAAATAAATAATCAATTCAATTCATAACACTTCAAGCTGTTGTAAAAAAAATAATGAAATCTAACAAGGCAGATACGACTATTCGTACCTAATCGACGCGTTAATCGTCCTTTTACATTTAATTTTGAATCTTAAATTTTCCAAATTATTTTTTGTCTACTAATTATTATGGTCTCTGTACTCCCATATGGTTGAGACTGAACGCTGAGGTTGAAAGAACAATTCAAGCCTTTGAAAGTAAAGATACCCGAAAAAGAAGACTTAAGACTAGAATAAGTGAAACCCAAACACTTTGGCTGGTGAAAAGAAGGAACAACTGAATAATGTGAAGAGATGAAAGCTGAGCTGGTTTGGTCATACTGTAAGTCACGTCTCTGTTTAAAGTCATTCGTCAAGGGTACAGTGAATGGAGCACAAAGCCAGGGTCGTTCAAAGAAAAGCTGGCTAGATCACGTAAAGAAAGGACCAGCCTCTCTTGATATCCTACTTAGTACAGCTGCTAACTGGGAAAAGTGGAGTTACGCGAGCTTTCACAGCACAACACAGTCAAGGGACAGATGATGATGAATTCTTACTATGTAATTTGTACAACATGCTTTTTTTTTAACAAGGGTAGAAACATTGTAATTTATTAAAGTCTTAACTGTAAGCATAGTTTATTAGATCTTGGTGGATCTGAATAGAGAGGGAAGAGGTAGGTAATGAAACTCTTCTTCTTCTGACCGCCCCACAAGTTATATATATATATAAAATTAGATATATATCACATGCTAACTGTTAATCAAAACTTTTCAACTTTTGAGTCGTTCGTCTTCACAATCTCTATACAACAGCAGTTGAAGCATGTCTAAAACAAGAAAATAACTCTAGGAATTATGTTAATTGTAAAATATAAATAAAGATTTAAAAAATGTAAGCAGTTCTACTTTACCGCCCTACACTTTATAAGGCGATGCTGATTGTTTAGTACTGTACGGATGGTCGATTTAAGTATATAAGAGTCTTGATTTTCCCAGGAAATCCCTAACCATTTTAAAAAGTCAAGATTTCTCATGAGGCCAATTTTTCACTGTGTCAACAAGAAAAACATCAGATATTATTTTTTAAGGCAATTCTTGTTTCAGACAAACTATAAAGCGATTATTTTTCTCTAATTAACTGATGAATTATATAAAAAAACGAAACCGTTTTTACCCTACCCGATTCTCCCCCTGCCTAATTGAGAGAAAATCCTTAAGCGAATGTATAAATCTACTAGACTTTATAATATTCTAATGATAGGAATGTTATTCTAGTCCTAGAGACGGTAAGCAAACATATTCCTGATCATTTATTTATTAAACTCTTTAAATGGCCTACTTGCGGAAATACCCGAAAACGTAATCTGTTTAAAATTCTCTTGTCAAATTTTAATTAATTTGTTTATACTTTAAAAACTTATAACTGTCAAACTAGAGTTTTCCAAAATTTGCCAAGGAGCTTTTAATTCTCTTCCCAATGATATCCATCAACTTCCAATTTATCATTAGAGCCGTTTTCGAGAACCTTGTTTTACTTTCTGAAAGTTTTTTGTTCTCTGTGTGCGTGATCTGAATAGTTGTATTATAAAAAGATATTTCTATCATTTTCTATCATTTTTACTTAGTGTCGCTATCAGACCATATGGTCTGACGAGATTATCATGTGACCAGCACAACGACCAACCACCTTTACTTTTCCTCAAGTAATGTCAGGTGATTCCATGTGATAGACGGACGGACATGCCGACCACACGAAATAGTGTCTTTTCCCTTTTTTATGTGTCGCTAAAAAGTTGTCTATTTTATGAAAAATGGCTTGTACAATTTTACAACAAAACGGTTAGCTCTTAGAAAAAAAGGCCGTTGCATCAAGTTTTAGCAAGATGCAAAATATCGTGAGATCAAATTTTCACTAGTTTTTTTTAGTTTTTGTGAAATGAGTATGAAAGGTGGACGGACGACGGACAGACAGACCACACAAACTTAAACTCTACTTTTCTTCTTTCTGGGGCCGCTAAAAATCATGGCTATATTAGAAAGATAATAAAATAAGTGGTGCAAACAGTAGTTACCTTTTACCCTCAGTAGAGATTGGGATATAGTTGGAAGTTTATAAAGTTCTCCAACAGAGCAAAAAAAAGGTGTTCCATCATCTGAACATTGCAGATTAGTAATCAACATTAACACAGACCCTAGAAGAGAAGATGTAATGTTGTGTCTATTTTGAGCTGATGTACCTCTAGTACAATTGTAAGGTAGATCAGTGTTAACATCACAAGAAAAATAAAAGGGATTGGTATTGTTAATTGGTGTGAAAAGAAATGTGGCTGGAATTTCTCCAGTTGCTACTGTCCAAGTACACGGCAATGTTGCAGTAGTTCCTAAAATAGTGCCATTCAACCAGGTTGTAGTCACATCAATTGTGTTCACGTGCAGGCATAAAGTGGCTGAAATATAAAACAAATGAAACAAAAACAAAAACTAATTGTGAGATTCTCTGTTCTTTTTCTTTTTGTTAGCTTTGGACATTTTTCCATGTTACCCAATTAAGTTTTTAATTTCAGAAAAAAAAAATGATAATTTCAGCATTTTTAAAGACTTTATTGGCTTTAAGTAACTCTATGGGAAATCAGATGGTCAGACATATTTGAGAAAGCAAAGTCATGCCAGGAAATCATCAATTAAATAAAGTTTAAAAAATGTAAACTAAGCTGTCAATGTTTGGTAGAGTTACTGGAAACGTAATCTTGCTTACTCCTGTCAGATACTGATGCTGCAAGCATGAAAATGATTAAAAAACAAACTTGACGTCACGAAATTAACTCTTAATAGTACAGATTTGTTGAAAGCTAAGCAAATTTATACAACTTTGTTAAGCTAGTTATTTCAGTTCCTGCTTAATCTTTAACTAAGAGTTTTTCTAGTTGTTTCAAGATGCCATTGTGGCGGAAGTTTACCTCCTCTCGTTGAGTTGCCTATAATCCCACTTCTGACACCAATGTAATAACTTAAGGGAGACAACTCAACGAGACATAGATGTTTATTTACATGGAGCCATGACAAACACATAGGACATCAGCCTTGAGCACAGCATCTTCATATCGGTTCTAGACTTGGCTTGGGCAAAAATCGTTCTCTTTCTTTTTAATGTCAATATCCTTCCCAGTCTGGTTTCTGGCAGTGCTCTTCATTTACACTATCTTGAATGGCGGTGTGCATGGCGGGGTTATAACAATATATATATATTTAAAACTGGTAGCAATGATCATAAATTATAATTAGTCTATAGGTCATACTGAATATTAAATTAACATGATAAATACAAACTAAAAATGTTAATAAAGACAGACCACAAAAAAAAAGTTGTTTTTTACCCTTCACTCTACTATACATAAATGGTTATAACAACCAAATATATGCCAATTACCATACTTTAAAGGACTGAAACTTCTTTAATTTTAAGTGGTGCATCTGAATCAAAAAGTTCGCCACATCTGACCTAACCAAAAACAAAAACAATCTTTGCGATAGACTTTTTTTTTATCACTTGTTTTTGTTTAATGCTATTTCATACGCTATGATCCTATCAAATATTCATATTATAGTGACAGCACTTAAAAGAGAGACTTTTTTAAACGAAATAAATGCATCATGCCATGGACTATAGACTCAGTGCAATTACATTTTTGACTTATATGTATAAAGAAATAACCGATGAGGTGCAGAGTTCATACATTCAAAAAAAAAAAAAAAGAATAATAATATTTACAAACTATTATGAATGTGCATTGCTGGTTTATGCTCCAGTTATTCGCCTTTGCCCTTTCTCCTGTTAGTGAGAACAGTTCCGCTGGACTCAATATCTGAGCCACACGTGAAGGCCAGGAGTTGGACTGGTTGACAGAGGCTATTTGAGACGCATACCATTAGGAAGCATTTTATAGGTAGTGGAGTGCTTACATCCATTACCACTTCCGGCAATGACAACCTTGGGAAACCATGCGCCTAAACGAGTAAGCTTCGGGCAGGAGGGGCTCGTTAGCGATGGCAAGCTACCCACCTAGGAGAAGGAAAACTCTAAATTCAAACCTCTACTGCCTTGCAGCTATACACAATCATTGGAAAGGCCTCGGGAGTCAACCCTGAGGAAAAATCAGGAGCTGGCGACCTTAAGGCAGTTTGCAGCACCCAGCGCTACACTCTGGCAAAACCTATGACTCCAAACTGTATCGGCACTGTCGTTCTTTTGGATACATCAGCTGCGTGGAGAGGAGGGAACTGAGGGAACTGGGCCACATCGTTCCGACCACATCTAAAGCCCATAGTCACTTCGCGACTGAGGGAGTCCATAGAATGAATGTGCATCATTCAAATGTTTTTGTTGTTCTAAAAATTAGAGATAATCTTTCGTTTAATATTTAAAGGGTCTTAATTGAAAATTGTCAAATTCAGATTTTTTTTTTCTTTTACAGAGTTCGATAAAGATGTAAATTGGTACGGAATATACAGATATTAAAAAGTGTTTTCCAAAATGTGGTCATCTTGTAAACACATTATGACATACAATTTAAAACGTGATTTTTTTTTATATCATTCAGCAAATTAAATGTTTACAAATATATTAGTTAACAGTATCACAGGAATGTGTCTTATCTTATCTTATGTAATACACATGTTACTTCAAAAAAGATGATTACGTACTACACGTCATGCATCTTGTCACACATATTAACCAATGACTCAAATTCTGCCAAGTCACTTGTTTTTCTGTCTGGCTCAGGCAACCCATTCCATGCTCTAATAGCACTAGGGAAGAAGAAGCATTTGTACAGATCTGTCCAAACATAGGAAACAAGCAATATTCCTTTAGCTTTGTGTCTTTCTTTCACTAGATTTTGTATTTGAAGATTAAGGTTCAGTGTTTTATGTATAATTGCTACTTTACTTTGAAATGTCTCCTGAAAGCTTCTAAATTGAGTGATTTTACTAAAGGTGTATCCCCATCGTGTGAGTGTGCCAAAGTCATTTTCTTACTTCCTTGTGTTGTGTTGGACGTATAGTATAAAAATGTTTTTAAAGTGTGACATTGTAATGTGATTACTCGCTGATACACTCCACTTTCGTGGATCAAACCCTGCCAATACTGTACAATCGGTAACATGTAACTTTTGACAGTACAAATGCTTCACCATGGATAACCATACCGCCGTTTCACTTATTTGTACCGCTGGATCAAGTCTATTGGCTTTTCCGCCTCGTCCAAGACTTGCAATTACATCAACTGTTCCGTACTGACTTCACACGTTGGCCTCGCTGTATTGGACTTGATCGTAGATTGTGACTTCGCCTCCTATTTGTGAGGTGCCTTCACTCTTCTTAGAACCAAACCGTCTGAATGACTGCACCGATTCGTACTGAACAGTTTTGACAGTGAAACCTTCGTTCACGCTTAAGCGCTCATCTAATGCTAGCCTGTGTAATTTGCGTCACCTGGTTAGCTAAACACACACAATAGACCTCATTCACCAATCGTAAACAAACAACATTTAGTTACGTGATCTTATTGATAAAACAATGGGAAAAAAACTGTCACGTGACAGCCATCATGAATTAAACATGAGATAGTAAATTATATAGAAGAGATAAAGCACCACGTGGCTAAATGTTGTTTGTTTACGATTGGTGAATGAGGTCCATTATCCTAAGGATTTTTATGGCAGTGTCAATAGGAGCATACTTATAATGTACAATAAAATACAATCACTTAACACGCACCTCACACTTATTTAACTTGACCGTACGTCTACGGCCAGTAAAAGCTGCAGGAGCAGAACATCCCTGAAGAACCTCTATAATTAATTTTTACGTTTTGTTATATTTTACAAATAAAACTTATTCGACTGACATATGTATAAATTTTACATGCAGCAACAATTTTAACATGAAAAGTGCTTAGTGAATTATATAGTCTTAGCAGAGTTTTAGTCTATAGTTGACATGCAAAACTAGTTTAACACATGGATACACGAAGAACGTAAGTATTCTCTGTTTGGATTTTCTTTTATTTAGATAAGAAATACGTGCATGGTTAGCAATCATTGGTTAAATTGAATAGTTTTTATCGACTCTAAGATAAACTCTGAATCAAAACATCTACTGCCTTTTAGCAGTCCCATAGAAATATCAGGAGCTGGCGACTCTTAGACAGCTTTCAGCATACAGTGTTACACTTAGACTGAAGCAGTATCAACACCTGCCGTTCCCGTTATCTGTATGGGAGGGGGAGGGCAGCGGTGTGGGTGACATCATTCCCATTATAGCCAATGACAATTCAGGCTTAAGGTGTTTGTTTTTTTCACTTGTAAACCAAATACTATTCGTTAAAATATTAATGAGATTTTATTATAAACATATGTAGTTTTATAATTAAGCAAAGCTCAACTTACCAACTAAAAAAGGTCTGAAATTAACAAAAGGTTCTGTCATGGTAAGATGTACCTAGTCCTTATAGAGCAATATTCAAACGCCACAATAATCATAGCTGATTTTTTCCGATTCTATAATAAGCTAACTTCAACAAATTACCTAGGACAGAATTGGTGTTTTGCAAAAGAAACCGAATAGAGTGGTAAATGAATACAGGTGTAAATATCTGCTGTGTTGTGACAGAAAGTACAGAGAAAAACAAAACAAGAAAAACACTAAAAAATACTCTTTTAAAAAAAACTGAAAAAACCTCTATTAAAGCGTAGGTGTATCAATTAGTTTAGATCAGTCATGTACAAATTGGTTAACATGCATGACTAGATTGACCTAGGAAGTAATCATCTTTTTCTTTTGAACTAACGCCGGTATTTTATAAGATAAGATAATTAAATTTTTAATAGATAAGTCTAACGATAATTTGTTTTTGTTTAGCTCACTTTCATGCTTTTAACTTCTCATTACGCTATGATCCTATCCATCGTCTGCGACACTGTTGACACTATTTTTTACAAGCATTATATCAATTCACTCTGTCTGAACCATAGTCGTTGCGAATGAAGAAGACCAACTATATATTACTTATTGATATTTTAACCCATTTCCTAATTATGACCACTTATACTTTAAATTCAAATTTAATCATGAAAATGACAGAGGGTTGCCAGTACCAAGATTGGTCATTTCCTTTTCAGGGGGAAGGGGCGAATGTATTTTTTGTATAGAAATCGCATAATCTGTGTAAACAAAATGTCACTATTATGTTATGTATGCTACAGATTACATTATTATATCTACCCCCCCCCTTTTTTTTCTCCCTTCCCCCCCCCCAATCCCCTCTTCCCGTGTCAAATGCAATCATTGAAATAAATTTAAAATGGAGAACCCTTACACGATTAATTTTTCGCTTTCTTTTTTTTTGTAATTCCTTAGGTGCTACACTTTGTATTTTCTGGCATGAATTTGTCGCCATTATTTAATGTTGCCTATAGTGAATGACTTTTGGGTTGCGATTGTCCACCCGTCAACTTCAGGAAAGTGCAGAGAACAAAGGATGACTTTGTACATTGCGTTCATTGATCTGACTTAGGACTTTGATATGGCATCTTTAAAATTGTTACAGATAATAGGCTCTCCACCCAGGCTGCTAAATGTAATTGTCTCCTTTCGCCAAAATATGATGGATACAGAGTTAAAGAAAGATGTGTCCTGCCTAGGTGTGCTGTGGGTCTCCTTGAGCGAAGGCCTTTTTCTGATTCTGGATAGGCTCGATCAACGAGTGTAGCCTTGAAAGTATTACTCAAGCAAACACCGAAAAGTTTTTGATAAGTTTTGTTTTAATGCAGATTGTCTTAATAAATCTAAAAACAAAAAAAACTCCAATTTAAATCTCGACAGCTTTATAACAGGAATCAATATCATCATAGTGAGATTCTTTATTGGGCTGGTCATAGATGTGTGGCTTTCTTTCACCTGATTTCTTCACACATACCGCTGAAAGAAAAACGTATGCTTAGAATTATTGACTACATTATTGACTACGTTAATTTTATTGTTGTATGTTATCATAATTAAGTCTGTATCTTCGATATGCCAAAAAGCTTTTTTAAATTTAAAAAACGTAAATGTCCCAGATAACAAATCCTCTGTGGGTCACACACACAATGCTATATCTATATATGATGTAGACCTGACTTAATATAATAAATAAATCTGACGGTAAGTAAAATTTGGATTTTTGCAATGACTGTCTAGAACTTATGGAAGCATGGACTAAATTCTTTAAAGTGTTTCTGGATATTTGACCACAATTGATAGTGAATGAAGGAATGTTTTCGGAACATAGTAATCTTAGTAATTCTTTTGATGGCTACTTGTATTGAAGGCTGTTCATACTGTTACAAATGACCAGTGACAGGAAGAGGTTAACGTGTGACCCCGACGAGATAACACAGCAGCGAGTGTTCTCTGGAATGTACATGTATAAACAGAGACAGGATGTGACGTGTCCTTACGTGTTATTCCAGAAGGTACTAGCAATGTCCAGTGACAGATAGAGGTCACAACTTGTGACCCTGGCAAGATGACACTGCAGCCGATGTTTTCTGGAATCTACATGTATAAACAAAGACAGGATGTGACGTTTCCTCACGTGTTGTTTCAGATGATACTGGCTGTGTTTGTGTAACTTTGGAGGAGAGATTAGGGACTCTATATAAGCCAGAGAGTTAATGTAAAAAGTCAGTCGTGAGTAAGCCGTTACAGTCGATACAGACAATGTAAGATGTGTGCGGCTCTAGTGGTAGAGAAATGTGTACGACTCGATGCAAGTTAACTAGGGTAGAGTTAACTGGAGTGGACTACTGTCGTTAAAGTCTATACAGCGAACTACAGTGGACTTGAGCCGTTACAGTCGATACAGTCGATGTAAGACGTGTGCAGCTCTGATTCGGTAGACTTGAGTACGACTTAGTTCAGCTTTGGGAGACCTGGAGCGACACTGGGAAGTGTGTCGTTGGTCTGTTCTGTAGAATACGGCTCGATGCAAGTTAAGAAGAGATGAATTGCAACGAAGTGAAGAGATGAATGCATTGAAGTATAGCTAAGTGTAAACTGACAGATGTTGTACAGTCTTCTACGCTACATGTTACAGTAACAAATTGTTAGAGTTAGTAGTCATTAAAGTTATATGAAACTGAAAGTTGAGTCGTCAAGTTCTTTGCAGTGTTTTTATTTGTGTGCCTACTAATACATTTAGCCAGAAGATTCAGAAATACTTAACAATTGGTGTCAGAAGTGGGATCTTTCTGGCTAGAATGTGTTCCATCAAACTTCTTATTGAACTTGACATGAAAGAACTTAGACAAGAGCTTCGAGAAAGAGGTCTACAGCTTAACGGAAATAAGGAAACGCTAACAGCACGTCTCAGACAAGCCATGTTGGAGGAAGATGAGAATCCGGACACTTGCCAATTTGAAATCAAACCTAATATGACGGAGCTCCTGAGAACTTTGCAATACAAAATTAACTCGGTGAACGAGAGCATTAAGGAGATAGAATCAGAAATCAACACCAGACTTTCTTCATTTAACCAGTTGATCAAAGCCATGAATGAGAATGTACAAATAGCTACCACGCCCAACAAGACAGAAGAACAAACAAATACGATAAAAGATCAAACTAGAATCATGATTAACGAGCTGCTGAACACCCAACATTATCAGATTGAGTCGACAGATAAAAGAGCTACACCATTGATGAACAGCGAACAATTGTCCAACCAAGAATGTGGCGATACAGAAAATTACGATAAAGATGCTGGTGATGGTTGTGCTGTCTGTGGCTGTGATAGCAAACCAAACGAATGTGGCCCACAAGAAAAGAAAAGAGACGGTAGCTGTTACTATTTCAACGAGAAGCAGAATGAGACAGCTGAAGAAACAAGAGGAGAGACCTATAGTTTGACCGAAGCTTTAGCTACAGATAAACCTGATATGAGTACCTCATCCAGCCAAACAGATCAAGACAACGTTGGGTCTGCGTCCAAGCCTGTTGCTGTGGGCCTTAAAGACTTCTGTCTATCTGCCAGTGTCTACGAGAGGAACTCAAAGCTTGATTATTGCACCCATGCGTTTGACAAGAACTGTACGTACGTAGCTTTACAAGAAGACTGTGAATGCCAAGAAGTATATCAGCAAGGTTTGGACTTAACAGAAGCTTGTCCAGCTGTCAAGATCAGCGCGAGAAGCCCTGGTGAAAGTCAAGGAAACACAATAGAATCTGATGCCGAAGTTGATGGACCTTTGCACGTTGAATGTTATCAACCTGCCCCACAGTCGAGTCCTCCAGACTCGGATGAAGGTGCTGACGTGTTTGACAACTTGCCTTCAAGTGGACTTGCAGCTCATTCGCAAAGCATCCATCGAAGAATAATGCCTAAGCAACTTGTTAGATCAACAGTCTTGATGACTACAGCTATGAAATGCCATGCCTTCCTATGTGCTAAGTGGCTGCCATCAGCATTGATCAACAAGAAAGCAAGCCAACGTCAACGACATCAACGCAACCAAAGAAATATCAAATTTAGGAGGCGGAGAAAGCGACACATGCAGAGTGCAACGTGGATGGCTCCAACAAGATCAAGATACAAACCCACCCCTTCTCCCACTGATAGGCCCCCACCTGCACTGATGAAACTCCACAGCCCATGTTGCTAGAAAAGAAGCCCACCACTTCTCCCACTGATAGACCCCCACCTGCACTAACGAAACTCTATAGCCCATGTTGTTAGAAAGATTCTGTCCGGAACCATCAGACCAAAGAAAAAAGCCTTACGAATCAGTTGAAAGTGTAAAGCCAGCGCAGCGTTGTACATGTTCTCATGTAAAGACGCTAAAGAATAATCTAAGAACATTCATGAGAATAGGTTTGAAGTATAACAGAGGTTTTAGAAGAACGATAATCAAGTCAGAAGCAAGAAGGACAGAATTAGTTTAAGATGTCAGAATTGTAGTGAGTAACTCTGCGATAGAACTGTACGAATAAAACTGTACGAGAACATCAACCCAACAGGCATCGTACAAACCCAAAGTCAGTTGCTGTTGTTTAAAAGAATTGCTGTATTGTGATGAACCTGTGTATCTCTGAAGAAGCTCTGTAAAAAGATGCTTGCTTGGAAATG
The DNA here is from genome assembly GCA_036873155.1 of Biomphalaria sudanica. Classification (NCBI taxonomy): domain Eukaryota; kingdom Metazoa; phylum Mollusca; class Gastropoda; family Planorbidae; genus Biomphalaria; species Biomphalaria sudanica. Next base: position 4,187 of record JAZGLO010000790.1, on the reverse strand, counting down.
TAAAACTCAGCCAGTGAAGCACGAACTCGTTAGAATGCTGATGAATTTTCTCGACAAGAGTGCTCAATGTTGTCATCTGGAGGTCGATGTTTCCATACTAAGATTGATGAAAACATTTGTGAGGAACTGCTGAAAAATGAGGATTTGGCTCCCATTCTTCTATGGAAAGAAGATGGACAACTGCCAGATTGAAAGAACATCTCTGAGAAGGGGGCAACCACCAAAGCTTCCTTCTTGAAATCGTCGATCGATTTCATCAGTATCGTGGTGAAGTAGAATCTGTTCGGGACGAACAGATCTAAGAAGGGGGCAGTGTTACAAATGACCAGTGACAGGAAGAGGTTAACGTGTGACCCCGACGAGATAACACAGCAGCGAGTGTTCTCTGGAATGTACATGTATAAACAGAGACAGGATGTGACGTGTCCTTACGTGTTATTCCAGAAGGTACTAGCAATGTCCAGTGACAGATAGAGGTCACAACTTGTGACCCTGGCAAGATGACACTGCAGCCGATGTTTTCTGGAATCTACATGTATAAACAAAGACAGGATGTGACGTTTCCTCACGTGTTGTTTCAGATGATACTGGCTGTGTTTGTGTAACTTTGGAGGAGAGATTAGGGACTCTATATAAGCCAGAGAGTTAATGTAAAAAGTCAGTCGTGAGTAAGCCGTTACAGTCGATACAGACAATGTAAGATGTGTGCGGCTCTAGTGGTAGAGAAATGTGTACGACTCGATGCAAGTTAACTAGGGTAGAGTTAACTGGAGTGGACTACTGTCGTTAAAGTCTATACAGCGAACTACAGTGGACTTGAGCCGTTACAGTCGATACAGTCGATGTAAGACGTGTGCAGCTCTGATTCGGTAGACTTGAGTACGACTTAGTTCAGCTTTGGGAGACCTGGAGCGACACTGGGAAGTGTGTCGTTGGTCTGTTCTGTAGAATACGGCTCGATGCAAGTTAAGAAGAGATGAATTGCAACGAAGTGAAGAGATGAATGCATTGAAGTATAGCTAAGTGTAAACTGACAGATGTTGTACAGTCTTCTACGCTACATGTTACAGTAACAAATTGTTAGAGTTAGTAGTCATTAAAGTTATATGAAACTGAAAGTTGAGTCGTCAAGTTCTTTGCAGTGTTTTTATTTGTGTGCCTACTAATACATTTAGCCAGAAGATTCAGAAATACTTAACAATACGATCAAATAAAGCCACACTCATATACCGTTATACTCATCTTGACCTACGGACACGTGTAGGACCTAATCGTCTTTTTCAAGTGACGTCTGTATTTTAACTATTTCTTTCCCAATTGACGATACCAACGTTGATTTGACCTCATTAAATTAATTATAGTTGTTTGTTTGTTTTTAAAATGTTTTACATGTTTATTATATTAAAAGAGCATGCATTATTCTATCTTTCTATGCCTGATAAAAAATATAAATTTTCTGGTAACAGAAAAAGTTATTGAAATTTATATGAAACAAAACAAAGCAAAATGAATAATTTCATCGGAAAGAGAAAAGAGTTCAACTAAAACTGCGCACATCAATATTGAAAATCACATTTATTTACCTTGACTTTTTCGGATCACAAAGATGATGACAACAAACTGAACAATTATAATTGAGGATAAAATAACACCTTGAGGGATAGAAGTAAAAATATTTAAAATGTAGAGAGTTGAGCACAATCAAGTATTTTTTAACATGTGTAAATATAACTTCACTAGAGCTTCTGTACACAATTATAAGCAACTGATGACAATTTATGTAACATTTGTAAACCTAACTTACCCATAACAATCATGGCCACTGTATTTCCGTCTGGAGAATAGAAATGTATTCATTTATTAAATAAATAATTTTGCTTTATATTTTTTAAATATAAAATTAGTTTACTTACAGATTAAAATTTTCAAAAGATTGATAGAAGCAAACATTTCACCAACCAACACTGTATTACAATAAAAACTCATTTCCGCATGTACAATAGAAATGTGTATTTCCAGATCTGGAAATGTGTATTTTGAGAGGCAAATGTGTATTTTCCTAAATATAAAAAAATATACTCAGGAAATACTAAAAATCTTTCAAGCACGTAATTACATGAAAGGCAGCCATCCCAAAGTTAAAACATCATCAAGTTCAATAAGACGGTGTGTGTACATTTGTCAAAATATTTACACGTTTACTCTTTGTCATAGATTTTTCGAGACTATGTCAGAATGATGCCGTTCTTGTGACAAAGCAATGAATTTATGATCATAATGCCTCTATAGTGTATTCCACATTTAATAATAGCAGCAACAGAATGAAATGAATTTTTTTTTTGTTGGGAGTGAAATTATATTTCAACCAGATGTAATGGTTTGCTTGGATCTCTCGTACGTTCTTCTTCGGTACTTGGATAAGTTGTGCATTGAACGCGTTGGTTCACACACTTCCTAAGCCTCACGAGGTAACCCGACGGGGACCATTTATTTTCCACTAACCTACGGTCTCTACGAAGCGGTACGTTATCACTTGAGGCCATGGAGCTGGACTGTTAGACCAGAGTATTAAGGGAAGCGTGGTCGAGAGGCTACGTACGCTTGAACTTGGCATGACTACCTATAAAGGGGGCTCGAGGTTCAACACACGACTCGGGCAGAGTTGTGTTTACTGAGCGCCTGAAGTCTGAGCTCCTAGATACCCCCTCCCCTCCCCCCCCCCAACTGGTCCACAAATGAGATTGCACCAAAACGCTCTGAAAATGCTGTAAGCATGAAAGTAGCGCTATATAAAGGCTATAATTTATTATTATTACCAGACTTATTGTCTGCATTGTTATTTCCTGATGGTTCTGTTCCTCTTGTTGGTGTTGATGTAGAAGTTTGTTTGGATGTTGTTGTAGGGGCGAATGTGGTGGGTTCGTCTGAAATAGTACAGATATTCTACATCAATACATATCTGTTAACGCTATACAATACGGTTGGATTTAAAACTAAGACTGTTATATCATAAAGATTTTCCTATTTAAAAAGAAACAACAAGAAAAACATAAAAAAAAATACTTTTTGTAAAAAAAAAAAAAACAATACCTCCTTTATACATCTTACAGAGCGATTCCTTTTCTCCTAATACTAATGAATGTTAGATTTAAAAACAATGGACCATTTTTTACCCCGCCCCATTCCCACCTTCCTCTTAAGAAAGGATTCTTGTTAAGCTAATGTATAAATTAATAAACTATATTTCAATGATAGACCTTTAGATCAAGAGTTAAAAGACGATGCACGAAATGTTCCTTAACATTAAGTTATTAAACTCTTGAATTAATAATGCATAACATACGGAAATTCCCGAACGCGATAGCCCTTTCTAAACCGATGCTTAATATAGATTGCTGAATCTAGGCCTTGCTCTCTAGCCAAATTTAAATTTATTTATTTTTTTAAGTTTTGAAAAAAAATTATTGGCCAAACTTCGCAATAACTTTTCTACAACTTTCTCAATCTCTGCACTCCCTCTGACTTAAAATCACTTCACCCAATCACAACTCACTATTCTCATTTACGTGCCGCTGTTGACCAGGGTGTAACCTACTCGTGATGGCTTTGTTCAATCTCTCAAGAGCTGAGGTCAAGTGAACCGAGACCATTTGTTATAGAACGCCTCAACACTGACTTGCAACCTGGGGGAAGTGGACACCAATAGCTCGTTGCTACGTCGTACAGACCTGTGACATGGCAACAGAATATTGGTCTAAACTTTTGGTCTCGAGTGTACTCCCAAAATTTAGCCCCACCATTAATAGCATTATAAACAAACATGGTTTCTGACCGTAACTGATGCTAAGACGTTTATCTAATTTCGATGAGAGTGAAGGAGAACATTGATAATGAAGTGAATAATGTTTTATGTTGTTTGATTACAACATGTGTTTCTGCTATTTTATGGCCCAGTTTTTAACAGATAATGGCATGAACTTCATAGCATGAAATAGATAATTTTACTATTTACACCTGCATTAAACCAAAAAGCGTGGTTAAGAGTCTATGTACGCTTGAACATGGCTTGGCTACTTATGAGAGAGGCTCGAGGTTCTACACCTGACTCGAGAAGAGTTGTGTTTACTGAGCACCTAAAGGCAGCACGGAAAATATTATCCCAGATACCCTCTTCCCCCCACTGGTCC